>QFEO01004198.1:0-14048 GCA_003316615.1 Amanita pseudoporphyria
CATTGTATTAGCACTCTCTATTTGAAATAGGCTTTGTTCCATTTGTTAAATCCCTGCCACCCCATCTCTCCAGTGTTCCTCTCTACGGAGATGACATGTGACAACCACAACCGTGACGTTGGAGTCACGGTTACCATCCCATTGCCAATCAGTGTCGAAATCTCTTTAAAGTTGCTCACCATTCGGGGGGGCCACCATTGTCTGCGAGCATCGCAATGGCTGGCACTATCTGCACAGGGTCAAGACCAGATTTACATTATCCTCGAAATTGCCCGCGCACTGGAACTTGTTGTGTCACGGTATGGGCTATTGGCTGTCTTTATTTGCAAAATCTTTGCGACAGATCTCGACGGATTTATATGTCAGGCCTCAAGGAATTGCAGTCCACCCGCGGATGTAATATAACTGTACCCGTTCTGATTCACTCTAGTATCGACCTCTCCGTTAATGTGGTCCTATGCATTCAGCAATGCAAAATTTCGCTTCACCTGCCAAGTCTCTTTACTTCCGCACCTTCGGCAAGAAATCATCACTACTGACTCGCCTTGTGTACAAATTCTCAACCAGGCCGTTCCCCCGATACTCCGCTTGACCCATTGGATCTTATGTCTCCCCTATCTCATTGGTGACATTTGAATGAGAGGTGTATTTATTTGTACAAGCCATATGCAAGAGTCATGAGTCATTTTCGAGGGTGCGGTACAAGAACAGCTCAGGAGTGCTTAGAACTTGGGAACATCAGACCATCGATCGAAAACACGCGGTAGGTAGGCCAACACGTGGAGCTAGACATGCCTGGCAGAAGCAAAGTCGCTGTTGCGAATACGTTCATACAACGAGAGCTGAAGATGCTCGAGGTTATGATTTGCAATACTTGGACACGCCTTCACGATCGCGTAGGACGCTCCTGGTTGTCTACTATATCGAAAGCGTATATCCTACCGTGGGCAGAACGTACGAGTTGGCGGATACTGACGGTGTTGTCCTTTATCGCAAGTGTCTCATCTTACCTGTAAACTTTATGTCATTGATATACTTCGCCTTCAGACTACTACAACAGCACAGGTTATTAGGCGCATCCTTACACCTCGCCATTTACGAACGGTAAGCAATTAATCGGTATCATTTTTAGCAGCGGTTGGCCTTGTACCAGCAATTGTATACGAAGAACTGATATACGTTCAGGTTGTGAGTTGTTGGGGACGTCTTCCTCGATGGGATATCATTAAATCCATTGGTAAGGCAAGTCTCCGCTGATGCCATAGACCGCTCGCAATGCGCCACAGATACGACATTAGTAAAAACAATACATCAGATTCTTATACATTTATGGAAAAGAATATCTTAAAGTGAAAAACAACAATCGGGCACGTTACCTTGATTTGTGGACCTACCCGATTAACCTAAACATTCCTGCGTGCCATCCATAAGCCCTAGATAACCGCCTGCCATTGCGTCTCGCAGTACGGAAAGGTAATTTCCTACTAGGGTGCGGTTCATGAAATTGAATACTTCTCTCGACGTCCAAATTGCAAGGCGTAAATTGCCATACAACTTCTCGATTGCGAAGCCAGTCGAACCCATCGCGTGGAGAAAATCAGTCCAGGCGATTTCTCCAGGTTGCGACGTTTGGGAGGGTACGTAAAACAGGGTGGAAAAGACTTTCATGGCGCGTTTATCAACTGAGAAGGCAGGATGGTTATCAGTATCGGAGTTAGTCTCCAGAGGCACGTCGTCCGTTGGTTCCGGTATATGGGCTACACCGCGAGTTTTGATTTTCGGTTTCCGTGTTTCAAGGCTGAGAGTACTCTGCGTATGATGCTCCAGCTCAAAGTAAAACTGAGAAAGGGGCCTACGAAGGTCTTCTAGGTTATAGGGCCCGACATTGGGCCCCAGACAGTCGTGTTTTTCAATCCACTCAGGCGTCCTACGTAGTATACGGTTATCGGATAGTAGATGACGTATAGCCTGATGTTGTGACACGCCGGACTTATTGACAAGGAACCTGTCCACCTTTTCCCAAAAGACATCGAGATTATTCTCAGCTCGCCGCATGGCTTCGGTGTTCTCGCGCGTCCTGCGTTTCTCGACAGGATAAAAAAATCTTCCATTGGATGGAGTACCAAGATCTCCAAGTGAAGTCCCGTCAAAAGTTCTGAGAAATTGGACCCATCCCTTAACTGTATGTTCATGATCTGCCCTGATATCGTCTAAACGTTTAACAAAAGCATTCTCGAAGGTACCAGCCCAGGGCTGATACAACGATAGCTGGTAATGGCATTCGGACATAACTGACAAATCAGAGATGACATTTGCCACAAATGATGATATGAGTTCCCTGAGCTTAGAGTCGCTCTGGGTCAGCCTTTCCATCTCGTCCATAAGGGTATGTAGGCCAGCGAGGTCAAATCGTCGATCATCCCACATTGACTCGAAAATCCACAACAGGCGGTCGATGCTCTTGTCACCTGTTGAAGAATGTCGTCTTTTCAAGGGAATAATAGTAGTGCTTGGATCCTGTGGCTCCCGGACGAAGAGTGCTCGAAAGGGGGGGGAGGCCGCAATGCAATGTTTAAGATTTCCAACAGGGCCCTTAGTGAACCGTTCTAAGGCGTACTTGAGCTTCAGGAATGCGCCCAATAGTTCCTCAGGCAAATCTTTTTCGAGCTCGATATTATTGGCATACTTCATCTGTAAAGATTGCAAGTTCGCGATTTGATGGTACAATTCATCCCAAGTAACTAGGGAAAAATACGCATTGGCAACGACATTCCCAATAACCCGATTCCAGAACACCCCTTCTGCTTGCGACTTGAGCGTAGGATGACGGTTTCCCCGAACATCTGGAAGCATCTCCAATCGATGCTCTTTTGTATCTAGTATGACATCGGAGAAATAACTGGGATCCTCGCGTAGGGACCAGATATGATCTTCTGCAGCAGACCGTTTTGCCGCAATGATACTTAATATCCAATTGAGATCTAAACAAGCTGGCAGGCGGTATGGCGCCTCTGCAGCTACCGTCGCCAACGATTTCAATCCTGTCTCAGATGTCGACAATGCAGGGGGTTTGGGCTGAACTGGGATATCACCCTGTAGCAATAACTCCCGTGGTGTGTCGTGTAGTATAGATAAGCAACACTCCGTTAAAAAGTGATAAAGTCGTTCCTGTATTTCAAGGACCTGAAGGCCCTCACCAGGGAGCAGGCCTCGTCGGGTTACCAGCCATTGGGAAGCATCATCATTATCTTCCCAGGCGATAAGCTCTCCATACGTCTCTGGTGTATTTCTTCCTATAAACATCATGGTATGCAGGTTAAGAAATGCAGGAACGAGCCTCTGGGTGAGCATGCCGAAACGAACAGAACCAGCGTCGACACCATAAAAAGCACTCGGAGGATTACGACCACGGGCGTTTAGAAAAATGAGCAGTAGCTTCGGTTTGAGTAAATCTTCGAGGTTGATGTGCGGCCACATGTATGCGTCTCTGTGTATTGATTGTCGCCCGGGCTTCTCCTTTGTGAAAGCATCGAAGTCCGGTCGATGGGTGGGGGACATATTGGGCCATACAGTGAGCAGGATCTTTTTACGCTGCTCTCCTGTCTTTTTTAACCAGCGTTTTTGTATCACCGCTTCATAACGTTCAATGATCCGGCTTAAAGAAACCCAGTCGGTGAATATCTTTTCAGAATGTCCTCGTGCTTTCTTGCGAACATCTTCAGGTGTCGGGAATGACGTAGGTTTCGGCAGCGCTGGTCCTAAAAAATCAAATAGACTCTGTGGGTCGTTCCAATCGATACGCTCAAGGATGTCATCGTCCTCGCTTGGGCCCATAGACTCTATTTCCCTCAACGCCCTCAAGGGTGCCGTGTCCTCGAACGGATTAAAATTCAGAGACATAACGATGAAAGTCAGTTACAACGGTTGAAAGAGATGGCGAAGTTTCGGTTTCGCGACGACTCGTCGATTCCTATTTTCTTACGTTTCAGATTACCTTAGCGTAGCTGTTGTTGTTCAAGAGGACAAAAAGTACAGCTCAAGTCCTCAAGTGCATAGAGCATCATAGATAGGTCGTGGATGTGTCGTAAGGTTGGCCACACAAGTGCGTCACGCGTGGCGCCAAGGCTCAATCTAAGAAATGTTAATGGTAGCTAAATAAGATCTGACAAAATTCTCTGCTCAAGGTGATCCCTGTTCCGCAATCGTCATAAGAAATCGTTGAACGACTGCTTTCCCCTTCTGCAAATTCTTCAGCGAGATACGCTCGTTTGGAAGGTGGGCTTGGTCCTGTATTCATTCTTCCGAATTGGAAATTACCCTACACGAACAAAGTGTACACGTACCGTACTCTGACCCATGGGTAAATGAAGAGCATGACACCCGAAAGTTTTTTCCAAGTACGGCGTGGAAGGTATTGACTAGAAATTATCCCATGATCTTCCATCACGCTAACGCAGAGAAATCACGTACCCCGCCTTCGCGAATGCGTAATGGTGGCACACCCCATTCTTCAGCAACAGCGCTCTCTAATGCCTTGAACCACTGGTCATCTAGGTTGCCCAGCCACCAATTCGCCGTCCTCTCTATTTTGACCTAAACGAGCCATGGTCAGTCAATGTATAACCATGAAGCAGACAATTTTACCTTCAATTCGTTAGGGGACTGGAGCGTTTGGAACTCGCCATGTAAAAAGTCGACAAGACTTTTACTGATTGCCTCCAAGTTCTGATCAGGAACGATACGCATTGAAATCTGTGATTTAACCGTTCCAGGAATGACAGTCGGATCTGCAAATATGCTCAGATATTCCCAGTAAGCAGTGAACAAGACAACACACTTCTTGGACCTGAAATTTCAATGTTATGGATTGTCAGTGATGGCTCCCGCCATCTTGCTGACAGAGACTTAGAAGGCCTTTGAGCAATCGTAGAAAGCAACTGATACAATTCCTTCTCTTCCTCTGTCTGCGGGCGTACTCGATCATCTACAGCAATATCAGGCATTATTTCATAGAAATGTCTATGCTACTTACGAAATCCAGGTATTTTGACCCGGCGCTGACCATCTAACAATGTTCCAAGAAGTCTAACCCTATGATGGCGTGAGAGACCGCATATACTTGGGCGACGACCACCTACATATCGGACATTGGCTCTTCTATTGCTCCCCCCTCAACTCCTGAATGTAGATCTGGAAGGTGGCTCGATATCTAACAAGCGTCAATCAAGGACACAATCTTATTATTCTGATACACACCTCCAAAGAGCAATGGACAACGCCTCTCAATCCATATGTGATACAAGGCCTATCGTCAGTTATCCAGGTAGAATTACTTGAGGGGCTAAGTTAAAGAACTCGCAGGAGGGGCGAGAAGCTTACCTGACGAGGATAGCATCAATATCGCCAATAAGACCCTTCAACGTAGGTCAGTCATATGGGATTTAGTACAGGTAAGGCCATTACCTTGTGCTCCCTTACCGCATCTTCGAACCCACGGCTTCCGAACTCTTCTTCGCCTTCTATCAGAAAAACTAAATCGAGTCCCAGTGCTTTACGGGACAGAAGTTCGGCTACAGCAAAAGCCACTGCTATGATAGGCCCCTTATCGTCGGTGACACCACGACCGTATAGGTAGCCGTTACGGCCACTAAGTTTATAGGGATCAGATTCCCAGCCCTTCCCCGACGCAGCCACGACGTCGTAATGCCTGAAAAACAAAAGTGAGTCTGCATTATTTGGACGTCGAAATTAGCGCACGCGTAGAATAACAGCCGAGGTTTATTGTGCGTGGTCTTTGTCCCGCTGAAAGTAGCCAAGACCAGAGGGTTGTTTCCTTCGCCCGTGGATATCTAAAAATATTTAGGACAGATAGGAACGAACGTAAAACTACAGACGAGCTTCGTTCGAGCGCCTAGCTGGGACAAACACTTTTTAAGCCATACGGCAGCTTGCCGGCAATCTTCGCGATGTAAAGGAACGGAGCTAACGCTACGTATCGAAACAAATTTAGACAGCGCATATGTCATGGTATCTATAAATGGTGAGATTGGGGTATAACGTGTTGTCATAGTGCATACCAAGCGCAGATCTCCTCGACGAGCTCTCGCTGAACCGTTCGTCATTATCCATGTGTTCCCTTGGTGGAAAGACCTCCCAAACCTGGGAAATTAACAACCTTTCCCAAAGAATATATTGAGAGTGATACCTTAACATTCTGATCGTTTCCTCCAGTAATCAAACGATATGCCAAGCCATGGTCGCCTTTACTGCTTGAAACTATGGATGAGAGAACAATGTCACCATGCCCTTTCCACGACGCGGTACAATCAAACGAAGACGACCAACGCTATATTGAATGAGGTGAAGCCATATTTGTTGTGCATTGCACACACCTTTATCCATCCGTTAGCTGAACATGTAAACAAATCTAAACCAATCATGGAAAGGGATAGGATATCGACAGACTTATAGGAGTTTAGCCAAAAATATTATTATGGGATTTGTTATCACCTCTTGTACAATGATGGTTCTGATAAGCGTTTGCGTTTCTAGGTCAAGTACCTTAACATAACCATCCTGGCAACCGGCATAAAGAGTATCCTCTTTGGCAGCGAGAGCCAATACTGCGCCATGTGAGAATTCAAAGGTTGTAAGTAGAGTAGTTTCTTCCTTGGAACAGGCCCAAATCTGAAACGATTCTTAATAGACGTCATCATCCCTGCAACAGTATTCTTAACCTTGACTGTTTCGTCGCCACCACCCGTAGCTAACTGAGCTTCAGGACTTTCAAGCTTCGCCATGCAGTATATGTAACCGTAATGGGCAGAATCAATAACGTTTTTGCCTGGAATTGAAATAGCCGCTTGATGGGTAGGAGTAATCGACTCGCGTTCAGAGTCAGGACTATAACGGTCAACACAACTTGCACAATTATTCGCGTAGATGTCAGCCGCCTTCCGTTCATACTGAGGATAACTATCGAAGAACTTGTGAGCTCTACGGGATGACGTTGACAGTGTTAAGGCTGAGTTGAGACCAGTCTCCGAAGTCGCGGAGTCCGAGTGCGGAATCGATTCGTGAAAATCGAGCCATTGAAGAGACGTGTTTTGACAGCCCACATAGATTGTTTGGAGAGTTGAAGACCAGACCAAGGAGAAAAGGTCTCCTGCGTCTGATTCTAAGTATGGTCTGATAACGTATAGTGGGGTCATGGATATTGTTGACCACACCTGGGACGCGTAAGAGTTGAATGCTGGGGTAAACGTATATTACTTACCCTGACTGTGCTATCCCCTAGGATAACTCGGAATTATTCGGGAAAATTTGCTGGCAGGAGACGTACCTCCAGAGCTAAATAACCAATCTCTATCCCTCGCGTATTCCAACGCTAGTACGCTTCCAGTGTGACCACGAAGAGTATGTTGCAATGTGTAATTAATTTTATTCCAAACCTGTGAAAAATGAGAGACCAGTCCTAGAAATAAGGACAACAAGTACCAGGATGTCTTGACCTTGGGTTCCAGCGTAAATGTATTCGTCATCAGCTGCGAGACAGAGGACAGATCCACACGGCTCGTGCAAGGAATGCAGAAGAAGGGGAAGGGAACTCTCGGACTGGAGCTCGCGACTGAGGGATGCTGGACGGAGCATCAGACAGACGAGAGCAACCGTTAGCCAATATAGGCGTACGACTGGGAATCACATCGTTGGCCATATATCCTCTCCTCGGAACCCGGTTAATGCAAACGGGAAAATGCCGTTAAAAGGAACTTTCGAAACTAGTTTGACGGTTGAAGCTTTGAGGGTCGAGGGTTTATGTTTTACTAGGCTAGCCACGCTGGATTACAACTCAGGTCATTGCCGGAGAAAGGGTTAGTTATTGTACGTACGGGTGGATGAGAGCAAGAGAACAGTGGCGTCGGTTACGTAAGCGTCACATGGCCTTTCTACGCACGTCATATCCTGGATCAGCGCTTCGTCGGTCATATCTCTATGTACCCTCGACGTATGACCGCATGCTGGAAAAGTCCCTCGCGACGGATTCCGATATGATTATCTATGATCTCGAAGACAGTGTTCCCCCATCTCCCGTGGACAAGTCAAACGCCAGAATACGTCTCTCCAATTTCCTCCTGGTATGTAGGTGGGACCCCCTGTCGCATGAACACATCACAAATCTCCTTACAGCAAACGCGATTCCCGGACGTTGAGAGGAATGCAGTTCGTATCAATGACGTTACTACAAGGTTTTTTCGAGACGACATCCACCAGACAGTGTGTTCATTGCATATTTTAAAGAGTGAGAACTCATATTTTAGGTTTCGTCGTCATCTATCCGTGCAGTCGTTGTGCCCAAAGTTCACTCGGCCTCTGATTTGGACGCTGTCTCTCGTGAACTTCACCAAGCGTTCAAGAATTCTACTAGAGAAGAGCCCCTTCGTATAATAAGCAGCATTGAGAGTGCGAAGGCTATGTGGAATCTTGGCGGCATAGCGAGCTGGAAATCGAAATATGGTGCTATATCTGGAGGAGTACTGAGTGCACTGCTGGTACGTATTTTCTGACATATGACTATTGTTTCCGACTGATTATATCCAGTTTGCAGCGGAAGACTGTGAGTTTCTATCACTGATTCTACGCGTAAACTCATTAGTAAATAAAAGACTGCGCGGATACATCCATTATTAGAACGCCCTTGGGACGCGGGCTTTTATACTCACGTTCCCAAATTGTCATTGCGGCTAAAGCCTTTGGTTTGGAGGCTATTGATATGGTACGATGGATCGGCCTGGAGTATTCCGCGCTTGGCTCATGGACGGGGCGGCGATAGGTCTGCGTTAACTACAAAGATTATAACACTCTAAAAGATGAATGCGACGACGGAAGACAACTTGGGTTTACGGGAAAGGTATTCATGTCGGCTGGGTATCAGTTATTGTATCTGACAGTTTCCACAGCAAGCAATACACCCAGCTCAAATCAATATCATACAGTCCACGTTCTTACCGACAGCGCGAGGTGAGCAACTAAACTTCAAAAATGCACAATGTTCATGTTTCGTCAGAAATCGAGCGCGCCGCAAAAATCTTGCGTGTCATGAAAGCTGCTCACAGTGCAGAAAAGGGAGCTGTTGGTCTGGAGGGCGTGATGATCGATGCGCCCATGATCAAGCAGGTAGCACAGATTGAATTCCAAGAAGCCATAAGACTGATGATAGCATACAGGCAGAGAGAATCATTCAAGATGCAAAAACGGCGGGTCTGTGGATCCCGCCGTTGTAGTTTGTGTACCATAATCTTTAGGAGTAAATACATCCATACAACAGTGTAACTAGTCCGTTCCGCTACATGATTCATTTTCGTCCTGAGCATGGTTTCCGACCTTGAACGGTTTGTCAGCGACAATTGCCTTCGGGTAGGTACGCTCAGTGTGACTTTTGATTATGTCACTAATAAAATGGACTTAGTTTTTGGGTGTATCAAACAAAACAACAGCGGATTTTGTTCTTGCGTCAGGTATATTATATTTTGCCCGCCAGTTCCCCTCGTTAATTGACATGTAGTTTCTTCTGCAAAAACTCCGGAAGTCGCTTTTGGTGCTCTACATGGCTTTGGTTTACCAGATACCCCGGATGCTCATCAATTCGTAACTGAATTGTTCCAAAGGGCACCTCGTAAACACAAGCATAAGTCGACAACGGATGCTGCCAGAAAGCAGGCTGAGAAGGAGGCAAAAGCATTACAATCTCGGAGGTTTGGTTTCCTTCCAGAGGATGAGGGCGTCAATGATGCTGTTCCTATTGTGAAGAAGGACAAAGGGAAGGAGAAGAGGGACAGGCAAATACGGAAGCGAGAGCATGATAGTAAGGAATGGGAAAGTGATGAAGAAGAAAAGGCGAGGAAGCGATGGAAAGGTGAGGAAGAAGAGGAGAAACGGCAGGAGGAGGAACTAGAGATGGAGTCTCCCGAAGATGAAAGGGCTAGAAAAGAGCAGGAACGATTACAGGATTTGAAAGAACGTGATGAGTTTGCAGAGCGGGTTAAGGAGCGGGACAAGCACCGAACGAAGAAGGTAGTCGAAGACCGGTCGTCCAAGGCGACAGGTGCGGCAGCTGAGGCAGCAATCCGACGTCAACTTGCAGAAGATGTGGAGGCGAGAATAGCGGCCCTTCCTTCTCTCCGACAACACTCCCGACAAGAATACCTCACAAAGCGTGAAGTTCAACAGATCGAGCTGTTGCGAAAGGAGATCCAAGATGAAGAAAACCTGTTTTCTGGGATGAAGCTTTCAATACGAGAACGCGAAAATCTCGATCGAAAGAAGGAGCTTCTTCGTCTCGTTGAAGAGCGACTTAAGATTAACGACAAATGGGAAGGCTATCAGCTGCCCGAGGACTACTTCACGGAACAGGGCAAGATTGACAAGAAGAAGAAAGAAAATGCTCTGTACAAACGATATGAAGAAGCTAAGCCGAAGGACGATCAATTCGTGACGGACGTTGATCAGTGGGAGGCCAGTCAAACGCAGCACAGTACATTCAAAGTCGGAGCAATGGACAAGAAAGAAATTATAGACGAGTATGAATACGTCTTCGATGAGAGTCAGACCATCAAGTTCGTGATGGAGGCCAGATTGCCTGGTACTGGCATGAGTCCGGCGGATAAGCTGTTGCAAGCTCAGATCGATGCTGCAGAGAAACGAGGTACGTTTAAAGGTTACATATGGAGGATGCGCCTGACTTTTCTTTGCAGCGAAATCAATAGAAGAAACGAGAAGATCACTACCTATATATGCCTATAGACAGGAGCTCATTGATGCTATCAAGGAGCACCAGGTTCTGATAGTCGTCGCCGAAACAGGATCAGGAAAAACGACCCAACTTCCTCAATACCTCCACGAAGCAGGGTTCACTGCCGGTGGAATGAAGATTGGCTGTACTCAACCTCGCCGTGTCGCTGCCATGTCCGTCGCCGCGCGCGTAGCAGAAGAGATGGGCACGAAAGTTGGGTATGAGGTTGGCTATTCGATACGTTTCGAGGACTGTACCAGCGACAAGACTGTTGTCAAGTATATGACAGATGGAATGCTACTGCGCGAGTTCCTTACTGAACCCGATTTGGCCGGCTACTCTGCGATAATCATCGATGAGGCGCACGAACGGACTCTCAGTACGGACATCCTTTTTGCTCTTGTCAAGGTTCGTTACAGTCCCTAGTATTATTCGCAGGTCATTAATGTATTTTCAGGATATCGCCCGTTTCCGACCCGAACTACGTGTCCTTATATCAAGTGCCACTATGGACGCTGAGAAATTCAGTGAATACTTTGACAATGCACCTACCTTTTATGGTACGTTATAATGCCACTACAAAGCATCAGAGATAACTAATAATTTTACAGTACCCGGTCGCATGTATCCCGTCGATATTCACTATACACCGCAACCTGAAGCAAACTACCTACACGCGGCTATCACAACCGTGTTTCAAATACATACAACACAACCCAAAGGTGATATCCTCGTATTCTTGACGGTAAAGACAAGTTTTTCTACTGGCTTCGTACCACTCTGACATGTGACTTTAGGGCCAAGAAGAAATCGAAGCATGCCACGAAAATTTACAAGAAACTGCCCGTGCACTCGGCAATAAAATAGCCGAGCTCATCATCTGTCCCATATATGCTAATTTACCGAGCGAAATGCAAGCTAAAATTTTTGAACCTACGCCTGAAGGCGCACGAAAAGTGGTTTTGGCGACAAACATTGCCGAAACATCTATCACAATAGATGGCGTAGTATTCGTCATCGATCCCGGTTTTGTGAAGCAGAATTCCTACAACCCTAGATCAGGCATGTCATCCCTCGTCATCGTTCCCGTAAGTCACAAAATTCATGCCAGCGTTCATCTAGAGCCTGACCTACTTGCCCACAGTGCTCACGCGCTTCTGCTAATCAGCGTGCGGGTCGTGCGGGACGAGTTGGGCCTGGCAAAGCATTCCGTCTATATACCAAATGGGCATTCAATAACGAATTGGAGGCCAACACTGTTCCGGAAATACAACGAACGAACCTGGGCATGGTGGTCCTTTTACTCAAATCCTTGGGTATTAATGACTTGATCAAGTTTGAATTCATTGATCCTCCACCTACCGAGACCCTTATGAGAGCGTTGGAGTTGCTGTACGCTCTGGGTGCTCTCAACGACAAGGGCGAACTAACCAAACTTGGTCGTCGAATGGCGGAATTTCCGGTGGATCCTATGCTATCAAAAGCCATCATCTCTAGCGAAAAATACCAATGCACTGATGAAGTATGTCAATCTTAGCCGACATATGACTCCAACTAACTTGCTTGTTTCCAGGTTCTTACGATCATCTCAATGTTATCCGAGTCTGGTTCCCTGTTCTATCGACCAAAGGACAAGAAGCTGCATGCCGACCAAGCACGGCAGAACTTTGTCAAGGCTGGTGGCGATCACTTTACTCTGCTCAATATATGGGAACAATGGGCAGACACGAACTACTCGCAACAATTTTGTTACGAGCAATTCCTACAGTTCAAGAGCTTGAGTCGCGCACGAGATATACGTGATCAGTTGGCTGGTTTATGTGAACGGGTAGAAGTCGTGATACAGCCAAATCCAAATTCAAACGACATCACCCCAATACAGAAAGCAATAACGGCCGGCTACTTTTACAATACGGTAGGTCTAAGCGAAATCGTAGTTCACTAGTAAGCTCATGTCACGCACAGGCACAACTCCAAAAGAGCGGGGACTCATATCGGACTTTGAAAACTCATCAGACTGTACATATCCACCCCTCATCCTGCTTATTCCAGAACCAACCACCTATCAAAACCGTGATATATTATGAACTCGTCATGACAAGCAAATCGTATATGCGGCAGGTCATGGAGATCAAACCGTCATGGTTGATGGAAGGTGCGCGGAATTCCTATTTTAAGTAGTCGGGGCTGACTTTGTCTCTAGTGGCTCCACATTACTTCAAGGCTGCAGACCTTGAACAACTCGCAACGGGCGACAAAAAGATGCCCAAGGTAGTTGGCGCATCGGGTAATGGTGGTTCGTAGCCAACCCTCATCGAACTTTAAGCTTCATTTATTGTATAGCGTACTGTACCATATTATTTGCATTTGTATTCCAATCGGATCGGATATGTGGCAATCGAGTTGGAAGTGGACCGATGACATAAATGACAATGGGCAGGAGTCAAATCTCATTTCATCCCCTCTCTCGTTTCACTACGATATCCCTCTCATATCCCTCACCAGTATAATCTGAGCCGGAATGCAACGACCACAGCCGCCGAAGTCTTTCCTGGGTGCTGTCGCAAACACTTTCTCTCTGCTCTTAAATACTCCATTGGTCGAGCCAGAGATACCAAAGAAGCCTACGGTCATTCTGCTTAAAACGCTACCCTCATCACACACCCCGTTCAGTCATAGAAAGGTGGTTGAGGATTTAGAAAGTGCATCCGACCAACCTGTAAGCATTGATTACAACTTCATCTTCATAAGAGGGGTCATTTACCTCTCCATAGAGCGTCCGAAGCTCAGCTTACAGTGCAAGCACTAGCGGGCGTTCTTCCTACTCTTCCTCGCCGTCAACCCAGTCCTCATAGATTGGATGTATTTCGTTATTCAGGTGCTGCTTTCCGCTATTACTATCTGTGTACGAGGCTGACAAACGTTCAGTCTTGCTTTCTTAACTTCATGGACCATTGATATCGCCTGGATAATGCTGTAACGTATAATCTGTACTGTGTAGTTTGAAATACATAAATGTATAATGAAAATTGTATTTGATCATTTGTGTTCCCATTGACAGGGAGGTGTAACACGACAACTTAAAGGGGCTAATTGATAATGAAATTTGCCATCCTGCAGACATCTACAAGTATTGACCGATTGATACACGCCTTTTCTCCTTTCAGCGCGATCATACTAACTTTTCGCATCTAGATCGGGATGCATGTTAGACGGTCAAGACGTACCCACGTTTCTGCTCGAGAGTATCCTAACCCTA
>QFEO01004222.1:0-12276 GCA_003316615.1 Amanita pseudoporphyria
TTTAGGTCCACATGCTACAAGAATACTAGAATATGTGTCAATACTTGATCCATTTCTGCAATTATTTATGTTAAGACCACCTCAGGCCGTGTGACACAACGCCGAGAGTCTAAGTAAGAACTTAGGTAGAATAGCTTAAGTCCGTGGAGGACTAAGAGAGAGAGTAGAACGGAGATTGGAGAGAGTCGTATCGTGTCAATAATAAGTTGTCTGAGGGAAACCCTAAGAGAACTCGACTGAGTTCCCTTAGTCTTTTATTGGGGTTTATATACGTTTTACATGATGCCAATAATAGTTTATCTGAGTCATCCATAGAACAGTTCGGAACGATGAGTAATAGGCATAGAAGTAAGTAAACATATGTACGCAAAGGTGGGATAGTATCAGGTGATATGTGACAAAGGTGACCGTTCATAACAATTTAATAGAGTCATAAGCTCTGATAATGCCTTATATAGCAGTCACAGGGTGTGAATCATTGATCACATGTATCTAGGAATGCCAGGCCCCTGCCAAAATCCTGATGTCTTAGTTGTGTATTTGGTGGTACGTATATTTTGCCTTTGAAGTAGAGGATTTCATTTTCTTCCTTAAAGAACTCTGGGTGTTTCTCTTTCTGTTGCCATACTGAAGTTTCTCTTCGTTGGTCCTGCTGTATTCGTTGCTGTAGTGTCGTTGTGATTGTTGTGTTTTTTATGTGCGTTGCACCTCCCTTCCAGAATTGTTGCTCCTGAAACAATTTAATCGGTGGTCTGCATTGATTGATGAAGCGTTTTTCTGGTAGGAGCGTTGTTTCTGTATTGGTTGGCGTGGGTTTGTACCATGGTAAACGGGATAGAATATCCACTTTGGAGTTTGACGATCCCGGGATGTGGTGGAGCATGAAGTTATAATCTTGAAGGCGAAGGTACCAGCGGGTTTGGCGGCTATTCAGCTTCTGGGGTGTTTGAAAGTATGACAGGTTTTTGTGATCGGTCCATATTTTGAACGGTTTGTCTATATCTAGTAAGTAGTGTCTCCATTCTTGGACTGCATGGACTATTGCCAGTAGTTCTTTGTCGTATATGTCGTAGTTGAGTTCTGCTGGTGACATGGTTCTTGACGTGAACGCTACTGTTCGCCATTTTCCGTTTTGTAGTTGATAAAGTACTCCTCCTATAGCGAAACCTGAGGTGTCTGTCTCGACTCTGTATTGTCCTCCTGGTTGGGGTTGTGCGATGACCTCTTCTGATGCAATGGTTGCTTTTAATTTTTCAAATGCCTTCTGGGCGTGGTCGTCCCATGTGAATGGTACATTGCCCATTAGTTTTGTGATTGGTCTAGCGATATCTGAGTAGCCTCTGACATATCTCCTGTAGAAGTTGCAAAATCCGTTGAACGATTGGACGTCTTTCTTGTTTTTCGGGGTTTGCCATTCAAGAATCGTTTTTACTTTTGTAGGTTCCATGCGTGTCTGTCCATTTCCGACAATGTGTCCTAATACTGGTACTTCGGTTACTTCCCAGTAGCACTTTGATTCTTTGATGTATAGATTGTTTTCATCGAGGATTTTTAAGACTTCTATCATGTTGTTTTTTAGTTCTTCTAGTGTGCATCCTTGGGCATGGATATCGTCCATGTATATGCCACATTTCTTCTGGGCGATCAGATCTCTGAATAATGACTGCATCATACGCATAAATGTTCCGGGGGAGTTGCATAGTCCAAAGTACATAACGGTGGGTTCGAAGAGTCCTCGCAGCGTTAGGAATGCTGCTTTCCATTCATGCCCTTCTTTGATTTGAATGTTGTTATATCCCCAGATGATGTCCATTTTGTTGTAGTATTTTCCTTCTTGTAGGGTGTCCAGTAGTTCGTCGATGCGTGGTAGCGGTGTTTTGTCTTTGATTGTTATATCATTTACTTTTCTGTAGTCTTGGACTAGTCGTCGGCCACCATCCTTTTTTCCTATGAAGAAGCAAGGGCTGGCAAATGGCGATTTTGATGGCCTAATTTTCCCTGTTTTTAATTCTGTGTCTATAAACTCGTCCAAGGCTTTTTCTTCGGTTTGGGTCATTCGATATGTCTTTGCTGGAAGGCTGGTTGGCGCATTTGGTAGGAGGTTAATTTCGTGGTCCCATTCTCTTCGTTTTGGTAGTTTGTCGAAGTTGGTTTTGTCGAACAGATGTTGGAATGGTTTTATGTAGTCTGGTTTGATACCTTTTGATAAACCGTTCTCGTCAACCTCTGCCTGTTGGGTCTGTCTTATGGATAGTTGAGTCTGATGACAGGTGGCGGGACACTTGTTGAACCTGATGCTGGGTTCTTTCCAATCTATGCTTGGGTTGTGGTGTTTTAGCCAGTCGATCCCTAGTAGCATCTGGTTGTGTCCTAATTCAAGAACGAGGGCTTCGATAATTTCCTCATGATTGAATTCTGGTAACTGCATTCGCACTTGCGCGACGTGGGTTGCTTTCTTTTGCTTGTTGGGCGATCTGTCTGCATTTGTCATCTCGATTGGCTGTGAGAGTTTCCTAGTGATAAGGTTGTGTTTTTTGACAATTGATGGGTGGATTGATGTGGCTTGGCATCCGTTATCGACTTCTGGTCTGAATTTGATCGTGTGGCCGTATCCTGAGGTGAGAGTTGCATCTAGGAATAATCCTTTGGGTGGTTTTCGTCGTGGTTCTTGAGTGATGCTTTGATGTGTCTTATGGATCTCTCGAGTTGGTGTAGGACAAGTGGCTATATTGTCGGCATATTTACACACATTTAATACTCAAGAGTCCTTGGAGAAGAGGGCGGGTATGACACCTACTCGTCCTCTTCGCCAAAATGCGATTCTCCTTCTTCCTGTGTCTCCTCTTCTTGAGGGGTCTCGTCGGTTATGTCTTCTTTTCGTACTGATTTCTGGAATGGTTTTCTGCTAGTGAGCCTGGGTTTTGTTTTCCTGACTGGGCAGTCTTTGACCATGTGTCCTTGTTTTCCGCATTCGAAACATGCACCCTTTTCTCTTTTTGGTTTCTTGCATTCTTTTGCAACATGGCCGAAGTGTCCGCAGTTATAGCATCGAGGCCCCATGGCATCGATTTCCATCGGTCTTCCTGCTCCCCCGTAAGTGGTTCCTGATCCTGTGCGTCGTTCTTGGAATGTGGTTCGTCCTGGGAGATTTCCTTGGTAGCCTCTGTTGATGTCCAAGTTGTTGGCGATTTTTCGTACTTTGGCTATGAATGTTTTGTACGTGTCTGGGGCTTCTTGGTCCGATCCGTAGATGAGGTTCATGATTCATGGGGATAATCCTCTCTTGAGTAGGTATAGCGCTTCTTCGTCTTTGATCTGGCTAGTAGTTTGTAAGATTTCGAATTTGTCTAGGTATGTTTGTGCGAAGAGTTTTCCTTGGACGAAGGAGTGAATGTCATTAAGGGCTACTTGCATACGGATGGGGTCCGTGAAGCGTTCTTCTAGTTGTTGTTTGAAGATTTCGTACAAATTTAGGGTTCCTGCTAGTATTTCATTCTTCTTGGTTTCTGCCCATTCCTTGGCTTGTCCTTTGTTAAGGCGAGTCAGGATGGCGACTATTTTTCCTTTTGCTGTGATGCGTTCGTATCCCATAAGGTATAACTGCATATTGGGCCACCAGAAGGTGAATTTGGTTCTATCGCCATCGTAATCTTCTGGTGAGGCAACTGCCTGTCTAAATAGTTTCGAGGTTTCGGTTTCTGCCATTTCGTCTGTGTCAAAGTATTGGATTGGTTCTTCTTCTTCTTGTGTTGCTGATTCGTTTACTGGCTTGTCTACTGGTTCATCTACTGGTTCGTCAACTGGTTCGTCTGCTGTTTGTTCTTCTTCTTCTTGTGTAGTTCCTTCTGCGATGGATACGAATCTGTTCCACTCATTGAATTCGTGTTCAAAACAGAGGAGATCTTGGTTCGGGTTATAGTTATAGATTCGGCAGAATCTTTCCCAGATAGCTCTGTTATTGTGTCCATAGGGGGGTGCAAATAATTTGTGGGTGTGCGGTTGGTCTGATTTAGTTCTCGAGATTGGTCCACTTCTTGATGTCATTTTGCTTTATCTGTCTTGGACTGGCTCCGTTCCTAGGAGGAGTCCATAAACTGAGACTTCTGTTGTTTTGCTTTCGAGGAATTTGTACCACAGATACGTTCTGTCAGGGTTTTGATACTCGATCCAAACTTCTGTAGTTGCGATTTCAAGTGTTTGGGTGAGACCACTGGCTGTGACTGTTGTGGATCGTTCCGAGGTAATGGTTTTCCTGATGATTCTTCCTGTGGCTCGGTGGGAGTTAGGAATGGTACTGTGTGGATCGATGGTGTAGGCTGGGTGTTGTCCTCTTTGTAGCGTTTGATTGCCTGCTCTCTGTAATACTGTCCGAAGGTTTCGTGCGGGATCGCTTGTCCTAATCGGTTCGGATTGGTGGTATGAGGGGGGTCTAGAAGTGTGGCTAGTCTGTGTCTCTGTCCTTCTGCTGAAGATGGACTGGAGTCTGCTTGTTCTGTGAGACGTTTTAACTTTTGGATGAATGGGTCAAGGTTTTGTTCGTTGAGGGTGTTGTTGGAAGGATGGGTGGCTTCCAAGAGCTGTAGCAGTGTCTGGGTTTTATCAGACAGTTTGTCTACCAGGAGTGCACTGTGTTAAGAGCTTCGCAATCTGTTAAGACGTCGAGCCTGAGCACAAGGTGGTAGTGAAGGCGAGGGCGGTCCTAGATGAAGGACGTCGACAAGAGGGCGGTGGGCGGTCTTGGAGACGAAGGTTCAGCGAGGAGGGCGAGATAATCAGGGCCGAGGATCAGAAGGTAGTCGGAGACTTAGGTTCTGATGTGTGGCAGTGATGTAGATCTTTATTGCGAAGCTAAGGAACTACAAGTGCTACTTAGGGGTTTATATAGGCACTAGGGGTGTTTGGCAGTAAACAACGCGAGCGCGTACACAAAGATACATAACACGTCTGAAACAGGGATTGAAACGGACATGAAACAGGGGTAGTCAGGAGGTATAGATAGGAAGGTAAAACGTGTGTCCGAGGATGAAACAGGGGGTGGCATAGGGGATGAAACATAAGGGTGAAACTGTTAGAATTTACTGCCGGTGACAATAGTCGGTGGTCACTGCAAGGACTAGATGCTCAAGCAGAGAGGAGGGATATCCGAGTAATAGACTGGTTACAAACCGATGAGGTCCACTCATCGGTTTCTACCTAATTTATATACATGAACAACAGTAAATATAGCTTATCTATGAGTCATATCTATTGTTGTACTTGTTCTCGGGGAATCTATGAGTTTCCATCCTTATCGTCCAATCAGCTCGTTTCAACACCTTCTCTCGATCGTGGAGGGATTTGAAGATCGGGTCTTCAAGAGCGTTGGGATCGCTTCTTGTCTCGTGCTGATTGTTGTTGTCGGCGGCGCAGTTCAGTGGCATCAGCCATCATGGCTGAGAGGTTGACTGAGGGCGGCGGTCCAACTGGAAGCAGATATCCAGGATGCGTAGGAGGTGGATAGAAATAGTTAGGAGGGGGGGGTTTCGCCTCAATCTTCCTCCTCTGATTTTGAGCTACTCTCCTTCGCATGGCTATGGGGTCCTTGGTGTGGCAATCTGTATCGACGTGACTGCGGGCATTGCACTTCGAACACCTTCGTGTTTTGCAAGTGCGCTGTCCTGTAGAAGGAGCTAGGGTGGCGGCGGCTGTAGAAGCTATAGTAGGTGCAGCTTCAAGCGCTTCGACTCGGTCCTTGAGATCGTCAGCAATGATGCTGAAGAATCGCATGATAACTGTGAAGAGGTTCCATGCCCAGGTGATAATGGTTTTCAGTCCATCTGACTCGCTGGGGGGATTACGAATTTCTTCATCATATTCATCACGGAGCGCGTCCAACTTTTCGAATTTATCGTTTCCCGACGATGAAGACATGGTGGACGATTTGTCAAAACTATGGCGATCGGTTTGTGTTAGAATTTACTGCCGGTGACAATAGTCGGTGGTCACTGCAAGGACTAGATGCTCAAGCAGAGAGGAGGGATATCCGAGTAATAGACTGGTTACAAACCGATGAGGTCCACTCATCGGTTTCTACCTAATTTATATACATGAACAACAGTAAATATAGCTTATCTATGAGTCATATCTATTGTTGTACTTGTTCTCGGGGAATCTATGAGTTTCCATCCTTATCGTCCAATCAGCTTGTTTCAACAGAAATGCATACTCGTCGTAACACTGGACTTGTGCCCATTAATGCCCTCTTCTCAATCTCTTGTATTGAAATCTCCCATGTGCCATATGTTGAATACCCATAATCTGATGCACCTTTGAATGTGGCATTGGGTGTCAGTTGGGTATAATGCTGGTTGTATAAGTTGAGATAATGGTCCAGGTCACAGCCAGTGGCTGTTATGTATGCCCCAGCTTGATCAATAGCAAGTGGGATATATCCCATAGCTGAAACAATGGTCCTAGACAATTCTTGGGCAGTATCAGATGGATTGTAAAGCATGGCAGATCCAAAAAATAAGGAAAGAGCCTCTTCTTCATCCATTCTATCCACTTCAATAAATTTCCCTAATGTAATTCTCTTCAATTCCTTGTTCCTGCTTGTAATCAAGATGTTTCCTTCATCTCCTGGTGGGAGAAACTTTTCAACTACTTCATATCCTCCATCTGCATTATCATACACAATGAGCCAGTCTTTTCTGGTGGCAATCCACTTCAAAGCAGAATCAGCTGAGATTGTAGACTCAGTAGCAGACACATTGAATGCTTTAAAAATCTGCCTAAGGCTGAGATCAATAGCAGTTTCAGATGAAGCATCAATCCAGAATATGTCAGAAAACCTGCAAAATCATGAACATATAAAATAAATGAAGATTTCTCAGTCTTACAAATGTGCATATTTTTCAATGAATTTGAGACATATTTGAGTCTTACCAATACCTCCCATTCCATACAAAAGATATGACTTTCTTTGATTCACAGAATGAGAACCAAAACAGTCCTTCAAGATCTGGAGGTATGAATCACGACCAGTGAAGAAAAGACTGGAGTGCTTTAGAGGAGGCAAAGGTGGTATCTGAGAGGCTGGATTGACAATCTGTTGGAGTTGATAAACCAAGCCATGCCAAACACAAGGAAGAGAAGAGATAGGCATACCTGATATCCATACACTCCTGTGTTTCCTCCTGTCACAGTAATGTCCCTGGCCCCATGGAAAAAGCCAGTGGTTGTAGTGGTCATAGTGAACAGTAAGTCAATGTGGTAGTCAAGAAGAAGTTGGTCACAGTCGTCACACTCATTGTCCATTTTGAACTCCGCTACAACTTGACTGCTATTTATCGTGTAGCAGACAATCGGAAGCTGTATCGTTCATAGCGTATACACCAATAACAGTTGAGAGCAGTTGCAATACTGTACATATATAAGAACCTCTGTATGATAGATGCTCACTGTGGCATATGTTTGGGCCGAGCACAACGTAGTTGGAATCATATCAGTGCACGCACCGGATTTCTTGTCACATTACGGCTGACATGCGACAAGTCGTACGTTATGAATTATGTATTTCAAGCCCGGAAACGCATAGGAACTGCAATGCCATGTATGCGCCAAAGTATGCAACCGTACTCTGGAGTTTACGCCTACGCCTACCCAGAACTCGTTTACAGTTACTTTTCAATGCATGCACCAGATTTGGCTGTAGTTGACGATAAAGCTTACAACGCTCTGTTGTAACTCGCCGCAGAGAGCCAATCGCAATTGCTTGCGCAAGTTAACTTCAAGCTACCATATGACGCCTATTACATGATACTGCTTGCCAATTCGTTGTCTACTCCGATCTACTCAGGCTGCACACGAGAGATCGATTTATATCTTATACCCAACCCAGATGAATCACAGCCGTATCGGTAGCGAAACGCGTTGCAGATGAAATGGATGGTGCGGTGGAAAGTTCACTCTCTCTCAGCCTGAGCTTACGTTTATATTCTAGTTCAAATCAGTCGCCAGGTCGGATTCTCCACCCGTTTTAAAGGCGTGACAGACTTTCCTTAATTACATGATCGATGGTATATTGCTCCGTGAAGCAATGAACGACTCCAGTTTCTGTCGTTATTCAACTATCATCCTTGACCAGGCACAGGGACGGACGTTAGCCACTGATACCCTTCTGGGTTTGCTCAAGACCCTCGCAAAAAGCACTCGGACATGAAAATCGTCATCATGTCTGTGACTCTCGACGCAAGCAGAAGTACTTCGTTCCAGGTACCAAGGTCCTCTATTTAAAGTTTCCGATTGTGCATATCCAGTGGAAGTGTTTTATACCCAAGAGCCCGAGCCTGATTACGTCGAAGCTGCGATTCGCACTGTGCACATGATCCACCATGCGGAAGAGCCTGGGATATACCATGGATGAAGAAATTGAGGGATCGTGTAGAAAGATCAAAATTGAAGCGGATGATCTAGTCGATATCGGCCCTTCTGTTGGACCGCTAGTGTGCATACCTCCTCATCCTTCGCTTCCACCACAGCAGCAACAACGGATCTTCGATCCTCCTCCACCTCCATACATGCGGTACGGGCCACCCGGAGACATCGCTTACGATCGATGGGATCGTGTACGTTGTGGATCCTGAATTCTCAAAACAGAAGGTGTACAGTCCTCAGATCTGAGTTGAGAGTTTGTTGGTCAACCATATATCGAAAGCTTCGGCGCAACAGAGAGCAGGGCGTGCTGTTCGGACAAGGCTCGGAAAATGCGCCAGGCTATACACGGAGCAAGATTTTATAAAGGAGTTGGAGGAACAGACGCCTCCAGAGATCCTTAGAAGTAATTTGAGCAATGCAGTATTCGCATCGGTGAAATTAGGTATCAAGGTAGCTTCAATTCCAACCCAGAGCTCGCCTAACCCATGTGTTTAGGACTTAATGCATTTTTACTGCCTCGGTCGCCCTGCATCGGAGTCGCTCATGCGCGTGCTAGAGTTGCTTAATTACGTAGCGGCGATGGATGACGATGGCAGAATTCCCCTCAGGTGAGTACTTATTCATAATTTAGTGGGTTAGAGGCTGATGGCGTTTGCGATATTAGTTATTCAAGTGCGGTAATGGGATTTTAACTATTACCACGATGTTATCTGGCACGTCACATTAATAGTTCTAGAGGGAACAAATTTGACTAGTACGCCCATTAGTACCTAACATCTGGGTTCGTCCAAATAATCAAAGACGCGAAGCTGATGCTGCGAGAGCTAAGCTAAGCGCACCAGAGGGCGACCATCTAACACTCCTTAATGCCTATCAGGATCAACAAGGTATGTTTCTCGTCCTCTCACCGCTAACGCTTGTATCCGTACTGATCCGCGTGTTAGATTCGTATAATAAAAATTGGGCATGGTGGAACTATATCTCGCAGCGACTCCTGATGCAAACTAAAAAGGTTCGCGGCGCTACATCCAGATTGTGGACTAGATACACAACCTGAATGGGCGATTTTTAACAAATTTGTCCTCACCACGCGGCCATACATCCGAACCGCGTCTGAAGTGCGGCCAGAATGGTATGTATGGCTGAGCACCGTTGGTCTTGTATTAACGTTTCGCAAGTTGTTAGTGCTGTATAAAGCCATAGAGGTGTACGTTGACGACAACATTATCACTTTCAGAGGCTGTCCGCAAGGGTCTTTGCCGGAAATCAAAACATCCAGGCCCATAGAATAAAAAATTTAACGGAATCTGTAACGGACTACTGGTAGCGGATGTAGAATATTCCTTCGAAAGAAGACAAAAATGCTCCAGCGTGAAAAGCGTTTGTTATGGCCGACATAAGCATCTCGTTCAAAAACGTTAAAGGAAACGCTTTCAATCTCGTCCTGGACACGAGTGGTAAACGTTAAACGCTGAGATACCAGAACAAGAGAAAGAGAAAGAGTTTCGTCTGGAGCACGTTCAGGCCGCCATTTTCAGTTTGAGCAATTACACTCACCATTAACCGAAGCCGGTCTAAACTCCTCCTCCCAGTCAGACTTTGGTTCAACAGCGTACAAGTCGACAATTTCGACGACGGCAATGACAAGCTTGTCCTCGACCACGTTTCTTCCTCGGCCTGTGTCAAAGACACGCCGTTGCTCTCGTTTCGTATTCTCTATATCCTCAATGCCAAGTAGTAGACCGGTAAGGCATGACAAGCGCATCACGGGCCAACCGCCTTAAAGGCCTCTGACAACATCCATAGTCCATTGTGCAGTAGTGCCTTGATAATCTCCAGCAAATAGAGATGCCGAAGTCGATTTTGTTTCGGTACTTTCTTCAAGTGTCTGCAATTTCAAGATGGTCCATTTGTCGGAAAGCTGTAGCCAATGACTGCAATTTCTCGTGTGTAAGCGGAAACGGCAGCAGCGGCCAAAGGTGTTGGAAGCGGTTGGGGGAGTATTTTGAACCGCATCAAGAGGAGCGGTGGACTTGCTGTTGTGCAGACGGCTGAGCAGCTGAAGACTGTACTCGCGAATGGGTGTCGTCATCGTTGCGAACCGACATGCAAATGGCGTCTGGTGGCTGTGCAGTCCATTCCAGTTCTGTCGATCTGCGCATAGTCTCAAAACTGTGCCTGTCACAGGAAGAAAATCTGCTCAAATCCGACACAAAATCGTCGCAAGCATGGGGCACGTTTTACCATCATGGTTGTTGGTGAGCTCACCCCAAATTGTGTTTGTATGTTCTTTCATCTGACAGTCGTCTACGCAGGCGAGTCTGGGCTAGGCAATACACTCTCATCAACACTCTTTTCTCCACCGAGCTACCGCCGGCCAAGGGCTACAACATGCGTCGCCACAAACAGCTGGAAAAGCTCAGAGACCGAAATGACCAAGGCCGAGCTTGAAGAAAATTGACAGTCGTCGACATACCTGGATTCGGTGACTACGTCAACAACTGAGACTCGTGCCCATTGTGGAATTTATCAACGACCAGCATGAGGCTTATATTCGACAGGAACAACAGCCTCAGTGAAACGAGAAGACCGATTTGCGTATTCACGTATGTTTGTACTTCATCTGTCTGACCGGATATACGTACGTGCATTTTTTACGTGTTGATCAGGGTCTTTCTAACATTGCTGTGATTAGGCCGAACCTCTCAGTATCGAAATTATGAAACGCTTGAGAGACAGAGTCAACCTTATGCCCGTCATTGCCAGGCACGCGGCATAACCTACAGTTGTTCAAGAAGCGTATACGTTGTTGGTAGCACCCTTTGCGTCGCCTAGCCAGGGCAGCATCGTTAGATTTGTGAGGCTATTGCGACTCAGAATATCCGCATTTATACCTTTTCCATTGGGATCGACGATGAGGCCGGCGCAGAACATGCACATGTTTTTGATTGACGCTATGCCGTTCTTTATTATAGAGGATTTAAAGATACCCGATGGCCATGCCGTAAAGGGACGAAAATGTTTTGGGGTGTCACCAAAGGTAATGGACATAGTACCTGTCAAACCAAAAGCGCTTATCTTCCCATAGTCGAGAACGAGGACCACTGATTTCAAGAAGTTACGGTGACTACTATCAGAACTCACATGCTGGATTTAATTTCGACAACTGAGTTCCACTACGAAAACTACAGACAACAGCCAATGGAGATGTGTGAGTTTAGCAAACCAAAGGTTAAGCGACCAGAAAACCCCAAGTGGAGGAAGAACAGCTTGGTAGGAAGTTCATCAAACAAGTTAAGTCCGAGGAAGCTAGGCTTATTAGGGATTGGGTGCTACAGGTCGGTCAGATCTGGCCCTTCCGCTGGAGAGAAGCTGACTAGATCATTGCATAGCTTATCACAGAGTGCAATCGCCTGAACAAGGATCTCAAACTTGCATGTAGCACTGTCAAGCAGCTCGCAGCTGAGCTCAATGTGCTGTAAGTTGATTACAGCTGCTGCACTGGCAGACAGTGATTCAACAATGCTTCTCATAATACCTTCATATTGCCAATAGCCTACATCCTATTTACTCCCTAATCTCATGATTACAGTACTTGATTTTTTTGGCTTTCCCTTCTGTTATACTTATACAATATACCATCCCCACACTTCCATTCCTTGGATCCTAAGTGAGTGTTCCCCCACTCTCTTTTTTAACTTGTTCTTGGTAAGGGCAGGAAGGGTATTCCACATATCCTGGTGTTGATTTTCTTTATGTATCCTCACTAATGGTGAAAGTTGAAGTCACATAGTATTCCTTAAGTACAACAATTTCTTGTCAAAGAATAGAGAAACACAATGTAAACAATGGCTCAATCAC
>QFEO01004298.1:0-10203 GCA_003316615.1 Amanita pseudoporphyria
ATGCGTCCGCTACGTCTTGCTAACCAACAATTCATTTTTTGGTTCCGCTGTACAAACTATTTGAACTTACATCCGGGCAGATGTACAAGCCAACTTCGTTATCGTAAACGGTGCTAACGGTGCCATTAACCCCTGTGGGGCACGGATCAACGGTTAATTTCTACCAAACACCTATACATGACTTATATGTGCAGTGATGCTAAGCACCACTTACCGCAGCATTACTTTCGTCAGGGTTCGTCCTGACCAAATAACCAGGTAAGGCGTCATTGTGAGTAATATATTGAGTGGTGTTCACGCCGCCGACGGTAATATCGCAGCTATCAGCAGTAACAAGGCTGACAAGGGCGAGTTGAACCAGTAAGAGGAGTTGAGAACGCATAGTAGTTACTGACAGATTATCGCACGAGCGGATTCGCTGCGAACTTGTGGAGAGAAGACGCAGGTTTTTATGCATTTCGCGTTAGCCTATGGATCCATAAACGGCCTGGTACCGCCATTCTGGAAAGTTTCTATTCGGATTACAGACGAAAATTGATCAAGTCATGTGCAATACCCACTTAATTAATCAATGTTACCAACGATTAGTGTGAATGGAAGACCAATGGACGTAACGGACGATAGCTAAGAAAAAAAGTGAACCGAATACGTTGTTCGGGACGGCAACCGCCACCTCCACCAGGTCAAAAGTTGCCTTCTTTGGCTTTAGATGATGATTGCGTAGTGTACTAATAGGTAACGTACGTTGTTGTAATAAGGTCGTTCCGAGATGGAAATGGTGCTTCTAGTACTTGTCGTCGAATACACGTTTCTGGCTAACAATTTTCAACGTCACTCAGGGTATCTTCGCTTCGTATCTTAGTTCGCTTGCCAAGCATACAAAGTCTTTTCCACAATGGAGTTGGTATCCTCTTGAAACATTTCCGCTTTGCTCTGCTTTCGCATTTAAGTTGGCTTCCATGCCATAGAGAAAGATAGGGATGTGACCTCCGGTATCTTATTGTTGGACATGTTTCTGAATCAACATTTTTTGGGCTCGCTTAGTCTTCGCTTCACAGAGTGTTCCGTCGCGGGAGCCGCAAGGCATTAGATTAGCCTAGGAATGATTAATCTGCGTCTATGAAATTGCGCATTGAATACTGGTAGGTATTGGTTGTTCCCTTCTACAGACACGTCGTTACGCTTTCTAGGACGGTTCTGTCACCCGACCTACTTTTTGTTGGGGTTTCCGATTTTAGCTAGTAATCACATAGTAAGGGGTGACATTCATTACGTTGAAAATAAAACTCCGGGAATCGACTTGCTTTAATATGTACCCATTCGGGAAGAAAATGGAACTTTTTTTTTTTTTGGCAGCTTTATTCAATTTGTTTAAGCGCGAACAATGCTGGGGGCTCCATAACGCTGTGCGAAAGAAACTGATGCATTTCTTGGGCGGATGCCCGCTGTTAGAGATGTTCCCCCTGCGATAGTTAGTCGTAATCCTCGCGATTCCATCGCTAAGGGAAGCTATACTCAACAAGGCTTCGAGTCAAAGATGTATTCTTCGGAGTTAGAATTTTTGTTACTTCGGTACCAGCGCAAACGGTGATATATATGATAAGCGGGGACGACTCATCAGCGGCCCATCTGGACGCGAAGAGACAGGAATAGGCCTGGCTTCTTAGAGGAGGACATGTTGCTGCTATATATAGGCGTAGCCTATGCCCGACTTCCGGTTAAGCTGGCTTGTTCGGCAAGAGATAGTCGTGGTGAGTCAGCAAGTGTCCCGAAACTTACAAAAGGAAAAATAAAAAAACAATTAAACACAACTGCATTGAATAATACATTTTAATCATCTCTATCCTAACACTCTGGACCGTTAGAGGTACTTTTCTTTCAAACCGACACCCTCTCTTTCTAATATTTCTCGGATGGGATCACAGATATCCTTGGTGTAAGGAGTATGAACTCCAGTCTTGTCGAGAACGCCATCTAACACTAATTGTGTTGCGATGCCACAGGGTAAGCCAACAAGCAAAGCCATGGCAGAATGCCCGCCCGGAGCACCATACGCTTCAAGTGTCGACGTGATAGTTTGCTACAAACCGTGCATTTACCAACCGAACAAGAAAGTGATAGCAGCACGGGTACTCACCTCCTTTCCATCTTGCCATTCTACCACAAACTTATGTTGCAACATCACAAGGTCACGCTCTCCCTCCTCGTACTTCATCAACGTCTCGAGTTGCGCGCAAAGGGTATCAAGCAAGTTTCCTGCCTTCGGCGAAACCTTCTCGCTAGAGAAGAGGCCGATCCATTTCAGGCCAGAGATAATCCTAGTGGTCTCAGACTCGTTAGGAAATTTGCAGATTTCTTTGACTCGTGACACGAGGGCTCTGAAAAGTTTAGAAGATCATTGATATATAGAACATGCATGACGAAAAGGGCATACCCTTCCGAAGAATCTGCAGCGTCTATCGTTTTCCTCATCACTTCTGCCCACGTCAGGCTATCATCAAGCCAAGATTGAACTTTGTCATTCAGCCATCCAAGATCAACGAGAGCTTTGATGAATTCGGGTGTTCCTTGGTATCTAAGCGTGCCCCGGATGATGGTTTCAGCTTCGGGAATGTTGTAGAATTGTTTGAACGGGGTGGAATCACGGTTCGGGTAGGCGACAAAAGCGAAAGCAGGCGTGATAAAGTAGGGCTTGGCATGAGCCATCAGCCCTTTGCCTTCAACATAGACCTCCTGTCCGTTTGCGTAATATCTAGCAGAGTTGAGTAGAGCAAGAAGAACACCACGAGAGGACCAAGAGAATTTGTAACCGAGAGGGTTGTCAGAGCACTCTGGCGCAGGCAATCCTCCACAATAAGAAAGAAATTGTTTGACCTATATGCCCTAATCAAAGCACGTTCAGTGGGGAAACGTTTAGGAACGAACCTTTCCTCCCTTTTCGTGGACCTCATCGATCGTCTTGACGGCATAGAGATGGTCAATACCAGGATCGAGACCAATCTCATTCATAACCACAATCCCAGCCTCCTTTGCAGCAGCGTCTAGCTCGCGCATAACAGGAGATACGTAACTTGTCGTGACGACATGTGTCTTTCCCTTGATTGCGGCCTTGATGACAGCAGCATGGTACGTGTAGGGAATCAAAGAAATAACGAGGTCATGGGCCGCAATCTCGGATTCAAGAGCAGCTGTATTATTGACGTCGAGAGAAATGGCACGGGTGTTGGGTAAGTCGAAGGCAAGGGCTTCAGCGTTTTTGAGCGTGCGGCAAGCTAGTAAGAAGTTGTCAGACAATTGAATCAATCACGATCCGTACTACACTTACCGACAGTAAGCTCGTTGCTGGGATCGCGAACAATATACTCGACACAGGGACGGGCAACGAATCCACTTCCGAGGAGTAAGACTTTCTTAGTCGGCTTGGTCTGCTGAAGCTTCAACAACTCTCGCCCAAACTTGGGTAAAATATCTTTGTCGTCCTCCAACAAAGCACGCGCAAACTCGGGAAGAATAAACGCGGCCTTGTGCACGTTCATGCTCCAGTAACGCGTATCCTTAACATTTCTCAACGGCGTACGCAAGTCCCGGCCTGCCTCCTTCGAACAGACCATGAAGCCAATTTGACCAGAAGGGTACGTAGGGATAGTCGTGAAAGCGTATTCAGACACAGGGAACAGCTCGCTCGTTGTCACTTTCAAATTTTTGATAAGTGGAAGATGGAGCCATGGGCATTCAGCTTGCGTTGAGATGTGACCCCCGGGAGCAAGCGCGTCATAGAGCAGTTTGAAGTATGGCTTTTGAAAGAGAGATTCGGCTGGTCCGACGGGATCAGACGAGTCGGTGATAATGACGTCGTAGCGATCTAAATTTTCAGCCAAGAACTTGAATCCGTCCCCAACATAGACTACCACCCTTGGCGAAGACAGCAAGGCGGACATGTGAGGCAAATATTGCTTAGAGACACGTATGACGGCCTGGTATTAGAACAAACGGCGTCAGTCTCGATAGCATCCGTTGTCCTCCATCATCAGAGAGCCAACGAGACTCACTTCATCGATGTCGCAGAGCACGACTTCCTCGACACTCTCGTGTTTCAGGACTTCACGGACGACCCCGCCGTCACCACCTCCGATGACCAGTACCCTCTTGGGGTTAGGGTGACTGGCAAGAGGGAGATGGGCGATCATCTCTTGATAACTGTTCGTCGCATCAGTCTCCGATATCAAGGATCACACCAAAGAAAAAAACATAGACGTACGAGAATTCATCGCGCTCAGTACACTGAATGACGCCATCAAGGATCAACACGTTTCCAAATCTCTCGGATTCGAACACGAGAACGTCCTGATAGAGCGACTTTTCGACGTGCAGGATTTTGTTGACCTTGAGAGTCATTGCTTGACCAGGCCATTGCGATGAAATCTCGCGGAACCAGCCATCTGAGTAAGTTAGTTTAAGTATCCCGTCTGCTGCTGGAGAGAACGTACCGACGATTGAAGGATGAGTGAGGGGTGCCATTGGTGAATCTGACGAAACCTATAAATTTTTATCAGCTGAGAGTTATATCTAATCAAGATCCGATAAAACGCGAACAAACTAAATACAGATTCTACATAGATGTAACATAAATCACAGATAGCGTACGCTATGGCTAGGCAGTGATGCAAGAGTCATCCGCCCCCTTGCCAGTGGGTATCAAACCGAGTTTATCCAATAAGACCGAGTTCCTGATCTTTAGATCTTCGTTCTCCTTCTCCAGCTCCTTGGACCATGCTCTTTCCTGCAGCCTCAGCCCAACCATTCCAGGTAGCATGTCCTCGACACGACCCCATCTCTCACAGCGTACGGCGATTGCCCGCACTACATCAGGCAGGACATGCAACTTCTCGTCCCAGGTCACACCCGATTCCACCCGGCAGTTCATAGGACATATCGAGCTAAGGAACAAGGCGACACCGTTGACGTCCGAAATAGGCGAAACGCCCATGGATAGTTTTTTCAAAGATTTGAATGTGGGCGTATAGCAGGGCGCCCTACCCAGTTTTGTTGGTGTCACCGAAGATGTCGGTGTACTGTTATATGATTGTCCTACAGTTGAAGTATTAATAAATAGGCCCAAATGACGTAGCCGAGGACAATGTCTCGCAAATGGCAGCAATGCATCCAAAGTGAGGCGTGCATCATTGATGAACCCAGGTTCGTTATTGAGCAATAGCGTTTCCAAAGAGGGCCACTTCTCAGCTAGCTCTTCTATTTCGTCTTGAGTGATTACAACAGGGCACCCGTGCACCAACTCGAATGAGACCAAGTTGGGACAGCCTAGTAACGGCTTGAGCGTGTCAAAGGTTATACACTGCTCGTCCGCTGGATCAAACCCTAGTATCCCATTCATAACATCAACACGGGATAGCATAGCAAGTGATTGGAGGAGCTGGCAATTCTCGGAAAGAACAACAAGCAATTCCTTGATGCTTTCAGGAGCTTCGAAAAATTGAGAGTCTAGGTAGAGCATTCGTAAATTCGTTGGCGCGAAAGTGGCATTGGCGAATCTCGTGAAATCTTCGTAACTGACTGCAAGTCCCAAATCCCATAATGATTGAAAAGCGCCTTCTTCAATTGTTGGCTTGAATTCGCTAACGTCATCGGGATCACCGCAACCTTGGTCCTCCGAATATTGAAATTCTATACAGCCAAGGAACTCCAGCTTGGAAAGTGCGTTCATGACATCAGTCGTGACGCAATATCGAGGAGCCGCAAACTTCTTCAACTTTTTGAGTCCCCGTAATAGCTCAACAACCTCGTTCTCAACCTTGCTGACCGCAAAGTTCATTTTCATGTTTAAGTGTGTTAGATTTGGCATCCGGTCAATGACGTCGGCGAAGAATGACCCTAAAATAGGGCTGTTCCTTGGAGAAAGGCTAACTTGAGAGCCATCGCTCGTAAAGCTGGCATCGACGCCCGTCAAGTCCACTACGTGGGGCAGGCGAAGAGCAAACCGACGAATGTTGGAGTGCATGAACATGACGCAGAGCGTTAAAGGTCCTTCCCACTCTAGAGTGTGCATATTCGGCAAGACAGCCAGGCTTGTGCGCGTCCTCGCAATATCGTCAAACACAGACTGGGATATTGGATAAATTATGTTACTGGGACGGTAACATAGACGTCGAACTCGTCTGCTATAACGTTCAAAACGCTTCCAGTCGCTTGACTCCGGAAGTCGTGTGAATTTCTGTCAATGCAAAATAAACAGCAATTCGTTGAGATGATAGGGTAAAAAAATATCGGTGGCATGACTCACGTATTCAGGAGTGTCCGTCGCATACAACGGAACAAGGATATTGCACAATCTATGCATATCATCCACCTCTCTCCACAGCGTGTCGAGTGCGACTTCGCACCACCGTTTACAGATGCGAGCGTTCACGGCGTTGTCGGATTGGTCCAGGTAGCTGAAAATCATGTCCAGCAACTCTGGTATTAACAGGACGCGTTGAACGGTGGCATTTATCTGCCCCGCGCTTCCCATTTTGCGCTGAAAGGTGTGTAGAGTTCCGGGACAAGTAGTGGGAACAGAATGCCAGAGGCCGCGTCTAAGTAATGTCACGTGCCATCATGGGGTACATCCTTGTCCGCGATTATGATGGCAATACTCTGTCCCGTAAGCACAATATAGGATCGTTTTCGTCAGCTTTTGACCCTTGTAGGTGTCTGGCAGTATGGTTCAATGGACTGGGGCCTTCTTTACAGCTGCCTCAGCTCAGTCATCTTCTCTAAAGATATGTGGGCGATTTTTCAGTACGACGAACATACTCCTGGAGGAAAAGGAGCCCTTTGTCCCATGAACGATAATGAGTATCCCACTCCAGGAACATATATACTTCTCACACCAGGTACTTGTCCTTACCCTTTCATTGGAAGTCCAACTCTTCTCAAATATGTAGGTGGCAATCCAATCTCCGTTGGTCTAGCTCCTGTTGCGGCCCGCCTGCGCCATCCAACCATTTCAAACACACAGACAAGGGTATGGATTGCGCAGCCACATACATAGTTCTTTCTAACCGGCACCTCACAGGCAGACGCTTATCGGAAGCGTGTGCGCGCCCGTGACCCATGTTGTCTCATATCAGGTTTACAAGTCATCGAAGGCAATTTTGCTCGTTTCGCTGCCGCCCACATTTTCCCACGTGCGCATGATGTTGAGGTGTGTTTTTCCTGTCTCTTATCCTCGGTGGCTAGCATATACATGGAATATATAGTGGGTTAACAAAGGCTATCCGAGTCGTATCACGGATCCCGCCCCTCCGAAAGATGTAGGCGGACCAACTAAGATTGATTCAATCCAGAATGTAATTTTGTTGCGAAGCGACTTGCATAATGCATGGGACAGCTATCAGATTGCAGTCAATCCTGATGTATGTGTTCTGCTTCTCAGCTAGTATTAATCTCCTGACCTAATCTCTATAGCGTGGATATATCGTCATTCCCTTTGTTCCTGGTTATGATGACATCGCTGGAAAAGTACTTAAGCTGGACCACATTCAGGATCAGAGACTGTGCCCCTTTGATGACCTTTTCCGTGACCATTTCCTTCAAGCTGTGCTGAAGAATATGAAAGGTGCTGGAGAACCGACTTGGGATTACGAGGATGCACTTGGTGGCGGTTCGATGGACTTGTCGAGGATGGATATTTGGGGAAGTAAGACAGGCAAGGCCCACTTAGAGTTCGAGATGGCCCATAGATTGCATAGCGTTCAAGTCGCACAGGAATATGGTTATTAGTAAAGTAGCAGCCAAATTAGTTGGGGGCGATTTATTAGGTCCGTTATCCACGATGTCAAACAATTTCTGCAGATGGACCGTGGGGGGCCTTTTTGCACAGGGCATTTTCACATCGATCGGATCAAGGTTCCCGTCGCTTTGATGCTTATCATGTTGCCTTCAGGAAAATTTTGCCATTATACGAGTGAATTGACTGGACACGTCAAGACCATAAATTGTACGGCTTGGTATGGAGAAGTCGAAAGTCGATGAAAACAGCCTATTTAACCACGCCATTCATTTGTTGCAGTTTTGCTTTCGCGCTTGGGTAGTTCGGGCCAGCGTGGTGCCCTACATGAACGCTGAGAAAGTGGCGTCGCCTTACCTAAAGATGGAGAGGCAGAAGGCCGAACGACCTTACTATTTCTTGTGACGAGCCGGTCGTCAGACCTTCGGGCTTGGTGGATCTGCAGCTGGTAAGACGGCAAGAAGAACGCTCAGCTAGCGAGAGACGGATGAGGAGAAAGCCACGAGTGAAGAAGTAAATCCGAGCGAGATGCATTTCGCAGCCCAGTTCGAAGAATTCCACACCACACTGACGGCTTAGTGATCGGACGAGAATACCGCGATCGCCACGGATGGCAATCCCAACAAAGGCAAAAGTCGAGTAGGTGCCGTGGCGCCGGAATAGCGGACTCTGGGCGGAAGCGGTGGACGTCGCGGCAGCGATTCGCCTTTCGCAGCGGAAATTCAAGTTTTGAAAAAGGCTCTTCCCCTACCATGCGGACATCTGCGACGGGGGTAAAACGGGATTTAAAAAAAAGAAAAGGCTCTTCATTTGCACGCTTGTGAACTCAAAACAGCACTTAAGTGCTCCAGCCTATCTTATAATATAGATAAACCACACCATCGTCTCCATCATCAAATTCATCATGTAAAGTATTTCCATCTCCTGTCTCGCAAATGATGACTTCCTTTGACAATATGCATAATTTCAGTCCGTTATCACCTAAGCTGCGATCCACATTGTTACAAACGTGTGGTGTGCCTTCATCGGACAGCTTTGAGAATGGGAAGACTAACTCTACTGTTCGTGATTCTTTGACATGTGTCGAGCGGAGTGGGATGACGAGGTGGAAGGCAGGCACGATCTCAGCCAACGTCATGTGTTCTCCTTTGAGAGAAGCACGGCTGGGCTTTCTAAGAATAATAGAGAGACAAGATTTTATCCATGATACGTGTTCGAGTTCATAGATTATGTCTGCACCGAATATGATATCAAAATGTTCGTCGAATGGTTGAGGCGGCATTGATGAGGCTAAAATGGATGAAGTCGTGTCGTTGGATGGTACGTACGTAGACGAGAAGAGAGACCAGTCGAGGGGGTGGGAAACGATTGATACGGCGCGGTCCTTGTCTGGTTCATCGGTTGGGGGAAAGTTCGTAGCAATGTTCGATGCAAGGTTTTCGAGGACAGGCGGGTAATAGTCTGTTGCAACGACTGTAGCTGTTGTTGAGATGATTATTGGCTTGTCCTTATCATCAAATAAGTCCGACGGAAGAACGGAAGTTGGAGAAACGACTGGGGATGGGTTATCCGAAGCTGGCGACAAGGAGGTGCGATATGATGAGATCAGAGACTCTAGAAGCTTCCCTACGACGAGGCTGACAAGGCCGGTACCTGCGCCTAGTTCGAGGACGCGCAAGGGCTGACATTGCGGCGTCGCCCTTTCTACTGAAGAGAAATGTGACGCTGAGGAAGGGGGATGCTGGAAAAGAAGAGCTGCATGTTGGGGTGGGTAACAAAGGCCGAACTTCCACGGTTCATGGACTATCGACTCGGAAAGGACACAGGCACCTCCCCAAGTCTGAGCACCCACGCTGGAGTAATCATGATTGTTCAGCGGCATATCCCTCACGCGCACCGTAACAGAACATGAAGGGATGTAGTTGGAAGTGAATACAAAATCACGATGTAAGGTCCCTGCGGCTGCGGTTCCAGAACAGAGTGCGAGGAGGGAAGCGGCTGACTGGATGAGAGCCTCTGAGTCAACGGCACCGCCTTGAGTTTCGAGGTAAGATATCAGTGCAGTTAGCCACCGGAGAGTATAATTTCGTTCGAATGGGTCGAGGTGTGCAAGTGTTGCATCCACATTTTTCGTTGCCAATATCTGAGGGGGTTGACGACGACGGCTGCCTCTAACAGGAGGCTGGTAAAGGATTCGCACGTATTCTAAAGCTCCAGCAAGATCTTGGGTCGATTGCGATGCGATATTGTGTATTGGGGGAAGCCGCACTGTTGGGACCATTATCGAATGGGTGGTTGGAGCCTAAGCTTACCTTCAAAGTCTGATCGAGTCGTGGTGCCCGCGGCGAGCCCTAGGGCAGTCGCCCGAGTGGTAGAGCAGAAAAAGGATAGAAGGACCGATGCGGAGGGAGTTCCCT
>QFEO01004303.1:0-10834 GCA_003316615.1 Amanita pseudoporphyria
GGAACGCGCGAGTTTTGATGAGTTCTTTGGGAGTACAGCGTTGGCCAAGTCAAAGTTTCCCAGACCACCAGAGCCTTCGCCGGTTCGCCAGCTGAGCGAGACTTCGACAGTGGATGAGGCTGGGGCTGCCGAACAGGAGTGGATGGGTCGTCCGCCGACGCCTGAACATCATAAGATCATTCCACCCGAGGTATTGGATCCAAAGGCCATGATACCGCCGAGCAAGTTCAACTTTAGACGGCCGCATGTGACCGATGAGGTAACCACCGGTGGTCTGCATGATGTAAATGGAAGCAACAAGAATGGGGCAGTAGCTAATCGCAGGTATGATCTTGTCTGGCGTCGCGCTATTCTTCGACGTTACTAATGATATGAAGGATCGTCCCGCCCCTTGGACAACCCACCATGGCAGACATGGTGAGGAGATACTCGATGCCCACGTATACTCCTGAAGTCCGTCGCACAACAAGGCCGCTATCCACAGAAGGTTCCATTATCCCTGGTGAGACCGAAGAAGACGGAATGCTCAGAAGAGAGTACGTTCTTGTTGGGGATACTCGTGCCGTCGAGTTCAATCGTGCTATTGATGGTAAGGGTTAAATGATCATAAATAGACGCGACCGTTAAGCTTTTGGAACTAGAAATAACTGCACAACCCCGGCGGCCTCTCCAAGATCGTACGTTGCCTTATCCACCTCTAATTGTGCCTTGTGAATAACAATAATGTACTTACACAGGTCATATCACCTTCCCTCCGCCACCCAATATTAATGTTCCTCCGCTATCATCGTCTCCTTCAAGCATCGCCTCTCGTGCAGCATCTAACGCACTCAATAGAGCGTTGAGCATCGCATCCAAGACCCTTTTTGGTTCCCAGGGACACACGAGAGTGTCGCCTTCGCGAGAGCATTACCTACACCACAATGTTAGTGCGCCATCTTCACCCCTGCGTCCTCAGATCATCGCATTGGATGGGAATGGCGAACGGGACCCGATAGAAGATAACCTTTTGGCACAGTTAGAGGACCTGGCACAGAAGACGGATGTACTCACACGCTGGGCGGATGAGATGTACGAGTATGTCAAGGCTGTACCCCAAAGTGAGTTTGCCCAGGCCGTGTTAGACAATGATGACAATGCCGTATCAGAACCTCTCCCTGATCCAGCCAAATTCGTGAAACGTGAAGGCGAGCCAGAGAAACTTGCCCGACGACGGAAACACGCCGACATGGAAGCAGAGTATAACGCTGTTACTTGCGTCGCGGTGTACATGCTACTTATGTCCTTTTCGCAAAAGGGCATAGATAAGTTGCGGAATTACCAAGAGCATTTAAAGATGCGCCATCCTGACGGCGATTTTGTGGTTAGCGAGGGATTCCATGTTGGTAAGTGGTAAAAAGTTGCATTGATTGAATGTTACTGATGACGTCGATGTTGGCTTAGCATTGACATGGTTCAAGGATCACTTTATCAAGTGCAATGACCGGGCTGAGCTTGTCAAGACATGGTTGCCTGCCCAATATGACGGACCAAAAAGTTGGCTGGATCAGTTGGTGTACGATAGGGCATTGCTATTGGTCCGTAACTAATCTGATTTCTGTTTCCTGAACACGCCTAACACGCAGTCCTTAGAGTCGGACAGCTGCTCGTAAAGAGCTGCTCGATCAAGCTACGTCACCAGACGAATGCATACATCTCTATGAAGAGTCATTATGGTGTCTTTATGCCCTTCAAGATGACCTCTTGCAGACTGGCAACCCTTTCATGGATGAGGATCGCGAAACAATAGCCACATGTACGTGCTTGACTCCATATATCAAGATCCTTACACTTACCCTCACCATTTAACTAAGGGATCAAACGGACAAAGTTGCGCCTAGTACGGTGTCAGGCCCGAATGACGATGAATCATCACGAACGGATGAACGACGTGCGCGCTGATCAGAATCTGGCCGACGTAGCGAGGATACCGGCACCTTGGGATCCTCGGCCTCCATCTCAAGATGAGGTGCGGACTCCGGGAACTATACCTTCATAGCATTTTTTTTCTCTTCCATTTGCGTCTGGGTATTTATTGTCATGTGGACTTGCATGCATTTGCCATATTTATTACCGAGCTGATTGTTCAATCGCTCGCAGAGAAAGACCGTGTAGGGAGAAAGGTCTTGTTACTTAATCATGTGTCTTCTAATGTTACAACATAATGAGCTACAATATGAAGCAAATGGATATATTTCCAGCTGCTTGTGGATATACCATCCTGCGACAACTGAGAACGAAGAAAGGCATTTACACGGCTATTGATTAAGTAAATAAATAACACTATGAATTTATGATCACATGTACGGGGAAGTTGTGGAGGCGTGCCCTTACGTGGTGTGAAATTATCGTAAGAATGCCCTAAAATCCGAGAAACCCAGACGTCCGGTCTCGGCGGTCTTCAGTGGTTTTCAATACTGCCTCTACAACCATGTCCATTGTCGGGCGCCTCGTCGGTTCTTTTCTCCAACAACGGTTGATGAGTCTCCACACCTTGTCATTCATTGAGGGGTAAATCAACCGAGGTGGTCGCCTTCCAGCAATGACACTCTTCATTATTTGAACGTCAAGAGATCTCGAGAAAGGAATGGCGTCAAAATGGATCTGCAAATCTCGCTGTCGATCCACGGATCAAGAACAATACGTACGCCACGCACTTCGTAATAGAGACAGCCAAATGCGTAAATGTCTGATTTTGATGTTTTAGTTGGAATTTGTGCTTCTTCGTCCTCTGAGAAATCGTCTTCTTCCCACCCAAATAGCTCAGGAGCTGCAAAGTTCCAACAGCACGCTCCTGACTGCGTTACAGTTTCCTCCGTGTTTCGGGCCAAGTTGAATCCTGCAATCTTAGCATGGAGGTCGGAGTCAAGAAAGATGTTAACCTAGGGAGATAAAATTCAAGATGCCATCTTGGAATGATGGAAAGTAGTGTGTACTGACTCCACGCAGATCTCCATGAACTATGCCTTCGGAATGAAGGTATCGTATACCCTCAGCTACCTCAAGTATCTAGTATGAATGGGTGACTTGTCGAAGGAATAAAAATGCAACAACCATACACGCTTTTGTATCTTTGTCACAGAGGGATTCATTCTTGTGCGCCATTGTGACAGAGTGCCATTCCTCGTACACGGCGATACGAGGAATGAGAGAGATGCTGACACATCTTCATGAATTCCAAGGAAAGGGAGGATAGATTCGTGAGAGAGCGATCGCCATACCAATGCCTCCCGACAGAAATCCTGTATTAGCATGAACCACTATTATTGTAACAAATGAAGGAAATGCGCCTTACATCATTGTAGCGTCTTTTTACCAATAGCTTCAAAGAGACAGAAATTCCCTCAAACCTGCCTTTGTAAAAAACACCAAATTCACCACGGTCAATATAACTACGATCAACCTTTGCCGTCACGCCAGGTAAAAGCAACGATTCCGGCAAAACTGGTATTTTGCGCACAATTTTGAGCATTAGTCGCCTTGCCCTGCGGTTGGCATCCAACATATTCATATTCAAGAAGTAGCCGTGATCCAGTAACTGACACGTATTAGCGTTAATGTAACGAGAAAAGAGGCAGGTGAACTTGCGTTGAGTATAAAGTCTAGTAAACATCGCGCGTCCGAGACGGCCGTCAGTTCTTGAGACGTCGTTGTAGTCGTCTCTGCCAATCAGGTCCCGCATGAAGCCAACAGCCTCCGCATCCACCACAGAGACATCATTTATTGGCTGTTGATATTTAGTTATAAAATATAGGAGTCGTTTGTGTGGATACTACCTTCTTTCTTAGAATGTCAAGCAGCGATAAGAGAGGAACGCTAGTTGCATCTGAGCGTAAGGCCAAGTTCGCGGAAGATTTCGATAAGGTAGCTTGACTCCTAGATGCTAGAGGTGGAGTAATTGAGGGTCGTGTGATGTGATCACTGGATGGTGTTTGTTCCAAAATCCTAGCCAGACTTGCCACGATATCATCCGCAGTCGGACGGCGTTTGGGTTCTGGCTTCCAGCAATTCTGGATTAGATCCCATGTGTCGTCTGTCATTCTTGGCTCTTGGAGTCGAGACGGACGCTTCCCACTCGTTACAAACTTCATTATTTGAACTACGAGAGCTCCTTTAAACGGCAGTTTGTCAAAATAGATCTGTAAATGTCACGGATTTGAAGCAATGTTGACATTGTGTGCCAAATTTACCTCATAATATAGACAGCTAAATGCGTAGACATCTGTTTCAAATGTTTTTTTCGAGGTTCCGTCATAATCACTACATGTTTCACATTCGTCGGTCCCACACTTATTGCACGCACCGAATAACTCGGGGGCCGAGAAATTAAATGATAATGCCAAAGTCGATCGGGTTGTATGGCATTTGAGTGTCGTGTCAATCCAAAATCAGTGATTTTGCAGTTAAAATCGACATTAAGAAGGACATTATCCTGGAAAGGTTATTTATCTCTTGGAAAAGTGTGACTGCGCTGCTTACTCCGCGCAAATCACCGTGATGGAACCCTTCCGAATGGATATACTGCATGCCTTCGGCTACTTCCAGAATCTGCGTAATTTGGCATTTTAGTTGATTGACTGACATCCTTGGAACTTACTCGTTGCTGTATCTCCGAAATGGACGGCTGTTGGCTCTTTCTCCACTGAGACAACGTTCCGTTTATCATGAATGGCGATACAAGGAATAGGCGCTGTTTTTCTTCATAGACTCCCAGAAGAGAGAGTAGATTTTTATGAGCGAATGACCGCCACACCAATGCTTCACGACAAAACTCTTTTGTATATAGGGCCTTCTGAACGATCAGCAATATATAGGTAAGAAAAAAGGAGTGATGCCTGTACCTCTTGATGGAATTTGTGTAAGACTTTCAGCGCAACTTGTTGTTCCTTGTATACGCCTTTGAAGACGTGCCCGAAGCCTCCCATACCAATGTAATCAAAATCAAAATGAGAGTTGACGTTATTGATGAAAGTGGATTCGGGGATGATGGGCGTCTTTTCCAGCAACTTGCACATGAGTCGTCTTGCTTTTCGAACTATATCTACGTGCAGTAGATGGCCGTTGTCGAACAACTAGGAAATATCAAAAACTATGGAATTAAGTTAATCAACCAAATACTCACACAGAGAATGAAATCCAAAAAGAGCTCAACGTCAGAAATTGCACTTATTTTTGCAGCGCGGTTGGAATAGTCCATATCCAATACTTGTGACATAAGAGCGACACTCGCTTCATCTACGACGGAACTGATAGGATCCATTGACTAGCCAATGTTAGTAGCATACAGAAACACGAGCCTCAGGTGAACAGACCTTTTTTTCCCTTAAGCCCGTAAGCAGGGAATAAAGAGGCTTGCCCAGGCTATCTTGTGAATCTTCCTCCGACATCTTTGACAAGAGAATATGTGGATCGTGTCCGATTGAAGACAGAAGAAGGTAAAGGAGCGTCGACGCGAATACCTCCGCATGTCATCATGGTGCCCCGAGTGTCACGAACCGCAAACTCGCTCCCATATCTTGGGTAGCTGTATCCGTTACCGGCACCGTCTGTCCCTTAGGGACTTCTTAGCCTCCCATGACTCGTGGGACGGCATGATCTCTTTCCTAAAAGATAACCCCACCGCCTTTACCTTTGAAGACGTTCACGGATCAATAAACTATTTCTATGCGCAAAAAAAAAAAAAAAGGTAAAGGAGCGTGCACTAGGTGCATGCCAGTGGTGCCTATTCCGTTTCCATTCATTACGTTTTCCCATGTCTTCTAATTTTGGATGAGTCGCTGCTATGTGGTGTACCATGTCCTCGGCCGATATTCTGCTCTGCTCCATTTCGGGTAGTGGTAAATGGTGCACAGCGAAGAGCATTTGCGCATTTTTGACTCAGACATTTTACTCCAAGAAAGCAACACAATACACCATGCAATAAGAGATACAGCCCGAGGACATTGCCAAAGCCCGATCGTGGAGTGCTAAGCTTCACCAAGAGCGTATTAGTTTCCGTCTTGCTCGTTGAGGGAATGGTAAGAACAATGTTCCTAGTATTGATTAGAATCGCATGTCAGTCTGACATCATTTTTACGGATATTCCAATTATCTACACTGTACAGCTGCCAAGCAGACCAACCCAAATGCTCACCCGCCAGCTTCTCTTTTTGAAAGCCATCCGATGTTCTCAGTTCTGCGACAACCAGAGAGCATCTTGTTATAATAACGCTGGGCATAGTGACACTCAAACCTTTTTGTGTCATCGTTAGACTGTCAATGCCGTAGTTTTTTTGTTGAGGTTTCCCCCGATTTTTTCCAAGTATTTACATTAATAAATACCGTATATCTATGCGAGAAAAAAAATGACGATGTTCTACGACGCCATGGTGTTAGGAATGTCCTAAGATGCCTGCCACAAGATCAATCCGACAGACGTCGATGATCAAGGTGCCGTCAAGTGAACTTCAACATCGTCCTCACAATATTTCCCATCGTAGGCCGTCTCGTCGGTTCCTTTCTCCAACAACGGTTGACAAGTCTCCATGCCTTGTCACTCATCACAGGATTATCCAGTCGGGGTGGTCGCTTTCCACCTGCGACTAGCTTTATTATTTTAAATGCATGAAAATCCGCGAAAGGAATAACGCCAAAATGGATCTGCAAATTTCATTATTTAGTATGAACCGAGAACGACCCATACATCGCATACTTCGTAATAGAGACAACCGAATGCATAAATGTCCGAGTGTTGTGTCCTAGTTTGCTTTTGTCTTTTGTCACCTGAAGGGTGCTCGTCTTCGTCGTCTTCCTCCGAAGAAAAACCATCATCTTCCAATCCAAACAACTCTGGGGCCGCGAAGTTTAAAAGGAAGGCTCCTGACTGCGTTGCGGTCGCCTCCATATCCCGGGACAGACCAAATCCAGCAATCTTGACCCGGAAGTCTGAGTCAAGAAGTATGCTTTCCTAGGAAAAGAGAATTTAGGCTGGTGCTTTGCAATGACAAAAATAGCGTGTACTGACCCCGTGCAGGTCCCCGTGGACTATTCCCTCGGAATGAATGTATCGTACTCCCTCGGCCACCTGAAGTATCTAGTATGATTAAGTAACTTGATGAAAAAACGAAAGTGCGAAAGCCTTACAAGTTTCTCTATCTCAGCCACAGACGGATTTAGCGTTTTACGCCACTGTGGCAGAGTACCATTCTTCATATACGGTGATACGAGAGATCGGTGCCGTCCTGACTCGTCTTCATGGATTCCCATAAAACGGAGTACATGTTCATGTGAAAGCGATCGCCATATCAATGCTTCTCGGCAGAGATCCTGCATAAATCGACATAAGCTTAAATGACATATGAACTTCGTGCATCTTACATCATCATAACGCTTTTTGTACAATACTTTCAAAGTAACAGGAAGCTCCGATGACTGGCCTTTAAAAACGCAACTGAATCCATCTACAGAAATGTAATTGCCATCCATTGTTTCTGTCACGTCCGATAAGAATAATGATTTCGGCAACACTGGTGTCTTGTTTACGATTTTCAGCATCAATCGTCTTGCCCTCCGGTCGACATCTGGTATACCCATATTTGAGAAGTCGTCATGTTTGAGTAACTAGTACATATTAGCATTGATTCAACGAGAAACAGGGCAGATGAACTGACATAGAGCATAAAATCCAGTAAATTTTCTACATCTGAAATGGTGTTGAGCTTTGAGGCAACGTCGAGGTAGTCCTTCCTCCCAAACAAGTCCCGCATGGAACCAACAGTCTCTACATTCACTACTGAGCTGATATCATCTGTGGGCTATTGATATTTAGCCACAAAGATACAAGAGTCGTTTATATGGATCTACCTTCTTTCTTAAAATGTCAAGCAGCAATAAGAGAGTTGCGTTAGCCACATCAGGCCCTAAGGCTAAGTTCGAAGGAGATTTTGACAAAGTGACCTGACTCCTAGCTGCTGGAGATAAAGAAGGTGGGCGTTGGGTAATATGATTATCAAATAATGTCTGCTCTGAAATTCGAGTTAGAGCTGTTACAATATCATCTGCCGTTGGACGGCCATTAGGCACTGGTCCCCAGCCACGCTGGATTAGATCCCATGCATCGTCTGTCATTCTCGGTTCTTCGAGTCGAGGTGGGCGCCTCCTGCTTGTTACAGATCTGATTATCTGGATTGTATGAGAACCCTTAAATGGTAGTCTGTCAAAATGGATCTGCAAATGTCATGAATCAGAGAGCAACGTAGACATTATATCTCCAATTTACCTCATAGTATAAGCAGCTGAATGCGTAGACGTCTGTTTTAAATGTTCTTTTTATCTTTTGGGAGTTTCCGTTGTGATCATCACACACATCACTGCCACACCTATCGCATGCACCGAATAGCTCAGGAGCAGCGAAATTATATGACAATGCCAACGTAGATCGGGTCGTAATGGCAATTGAATGCCGTGTCAGTCCGAAATCAGTGATTTTGCAGATGAAATTAGCGTCCAGGAGGATATTGTCCTGTAAAAAGTCATTTACCTCCCAGAAAAGTTAATTGCATCACTTACTCCACGTAAATCACCATGAACAATTCCTTCGGAGTGGATATACTGCATGCCTTCGGCTACTTCCACAACCTGCAGAGTTTGACATATTGGCTGACTGACTGATCTTAGAAACTTACTCTCTGCAGTATCTCTACAATAGACGGCTGTTGGGCCTTTCTCCACTGAGATAATGTTCCGTTTATCATAAATGGCGATACAAGGAACAGGCGCTGATTTTCTTCATAGACTCCCAGAAGAGGGAGTAGATTTTTATGGGTGAGTGATCGCCATACCAGCGCTTCGCGGCAGAATTCTTTCATATACAAATCCTTCCTAAAAGTCAGCAATCTACAGGTGGGAAAAGGATGGATACTTATACCTCGCGACGAACTTTGTGCAAGATTTTCAGCGCAATTTGATTTCCATTGTATACACCTTTGAAGACACGCCCGAAGCCACCCATAGCAATGTAATCAAAATTTAAGTAAGCATTGACGTTATTGATGAAGATCGATCTTGGTATTGTGGGCGTTTTTGTCAGTAGCTTGCACATGAGCCACCTTGCCTTAATTTTGTCTGTGTGTAATAGACGGCCATCAACGAGCAACTAGGAAGTATCAATAATGTATGGAGTTACTAATTAATCAAATTCTCACATATAGAATGAAGTCTAAGAAGAGCTCAACGTCTGGAACGGCATTTATTTTTGCAATGCAATTGGAACAGTCTTCCATATCCATTATTTGCGACATAAGGGCAAGACTTGCTTTATCTACGACAGAACTGATAGAATCCATTGACTAGCCCATGTCAATACACAGAAATATGAGCCTCAGGTATACGAACCTTCTTTCCTCTTAAGATCTCAAGCAGTGAACAAAGAGGCTCACCCAGACCATCCTGTGAACCTTCCTCTAGCATCATTGGCAAGCGGACGTGTAGATCGTATCCAACCAAGGGGGAAGACAAAGAACAAAAGAAGGGCCTAGTGCATGTGCACGTCAGCACCAATCAACCTTAAAAAGGCCGTCATTAGTTATTGGTATTTGTTTCTCCACCTCCCAATATTGTGGCACACTTACTACCGATAGTGATCGCAGCGGTTATGGCCTGAAGAATCTTCAAACCAACTGACTGGCGCCGAGACTGACGTACTGACACTAAAGGCTCAAATGTCCTCATGTCAGGCGCGGCGATAGCTTCCAGGTAGAGGTTAATGTGGTTTTTTCTTGTCCGGCGGATCACGCAGAAGGCTAGTTGGTTAGTGGCCAAATCGATGAGAGCAGTTGACGGGTGGGTGCCAGCGACTGTCATGGCGTGTGATTTTGCTTTGATGTTACTAGACAGCATCTTATATATGTTTAGTCACGTCAACATATACTGCACCGACACCGTGAATCAATCAATTACCTACTAACAGAGTTTCGTTTACTACGTAACGTTGACCCTGATAACGACGCTCGGCGTATTATCCAACCCAATAACCCAAACGCACAGCACAAAGCACAATCCGATACATACAGATGCAAAAATACTCACTGCACGCTCTAAAGCCGTCCAAGCGAAGCAACATACACCAATGAACGCAAGGAGGAAACCTGTTGAAGCAAGTGTAACACAAAGGCTATTGCATTTACCAAGCAGGTGAAGGGGAGGTTTTTTCTTGAATGGACCGACCTGTACAAGGTACGGATTGGTCGATGACACGGGTGGGTCATGAGGCACTGAGGTAGAACGGAGGTGCCTCTGGTGATGTTCAATTTTTACTCCATTCTGGGGAGTATCTCTTGGGAGTTCAGTCTCGGTCTCGTGTATACGATAGTCAATGAGCAAGAAGGATGCTAAAAAGGCGACAAAGGCTGTAGGCGGCGCCTATTAGTTCGATGGCTATCGATTATATGCGATACAACGCACCAGCAAAAATATGTATAATGAGAGCGCCTAGAAACGTTGCACTGGCAATTTGTCCGATGGGCGTCATCGGCGTTACTCTTAATCCCAGACCAAACAGGCCAGACTCGACGGATGCAAAAAATGTCGACTGATGTTATGCGTTGGTATACAAGAGAGTCACAGATTGGCTTGAATACGCACAATGACGCTCATCAATTGCAGTCGCTCCTGCCATACTGTAATCAGGTCTTGGATCGCTTTTTCCCGCTTCTGGTCGTCATCTTTCTGGTCGTCTGCCCCGCCTTTAATTTACATCAACAACCAGCACATATTATAATGAACAGATGTACGCGTCTGCATATTCAATGGTTCGTCT
>QFEO01004327.1:0-18036 GCA_003316615.1 Amanita pseudoporphyria
ATGGATCGTCAGAATGGGTCTGAGGGCGTACACTGGTCTATGATGTTTCTTCCTGTTGCGTCTCCTGTCCTCAGGATCAGGATCGGCTGCTTTTTGTTTTCCCTTGACGTCTTTCGGGGGATCGTTGGACGTCCTATGCCTGCCTGACTCAGGGTCTGTGCGGCGGTGGTCGTCATCAATATCCATACTATCACGCGAGTCATCGTCAGGGCCAGGACCACCACCACCACCACCACCAACCCCGTTCCTAAGTCCACTTTCTTCATCCTCATCCTCGTCTTCGTCCTTGTCGTCTGTGTCACTCGAGATAGGTTCGTCATGAATGGCTACGGCAGCAGCAGCAGCGGCAGCGACAGCATTAGACCGAGGATAGTCATCGTCGTCCTCTGAGCAAGAGTCAGAGCAGCTATCGCTGTAATCGTCGTCGTCGTATGGGATCTGCTCGTAACAGGCCCACGTTGGAGGGGACGCAGCCCGGCCGATGGTGCGTCTGCGGAAATAGTAGGAATTGGGTGATGGGCTGCTCATGACGGGTAGCGTTGGCTGGATCGCAGTGCGAGCGGGCTGGGGCGGCTTGGAGTACAGTGGTGAGTGAGCTTAACACAGACGGTTGGGTTGCGGGTTGTGGTGCGGGCAGGGCGCTCAGAGCAAGCCGGTGTGAAGAGAGAGCGTGACCGCTAATTAGCCATTTCCATTTCTGGCCTACCCTTACCATCTTCCGTTCTGATGGCCAATTCCAGGTTCGCCTATGTCCGCAAGTACGAGCTGCCAGACCCCCTGCTGCCTGGTGCCTTTCTCGTCTTCCGTCTAGACGGACATTCGTTTCATAGGTAATTTAGCTGTCTACGTCGCCATGTATTGCGAGTTAAAAGGGCCATTTTATTAGATTTTCCGAAGCCCATGGTTTTGAGAAACCAAACGATTTAAGAGCCTTGCAGCTCATGGACCATGCAGCGAAAGGAGTCATGGAGGAGTATCCGGATATCGTTCTCGGATTCGGGCAATCTGATGAATACAGGTTAGCCTATATGCGCTCTGTCCCGCAACCTATCTCACCACTGTTGGCATCTCGTCCCTTATATGCGTCGTACTAGGCCACTTTGCGGAGGCTTAGGCATGCCAACAGTCGGTGTATGCGCGTGGACGGCTATGCGGTTCTAACGAATCATCCACACAGTTTCCTGTTGAGGCGGCGAACAACGCTCTATAACAGACGCCAGGCAAAAATCGTATCCACGCTCACCTCGTACTTCACTTCATATTACGTCTTCCACTGGTCCAAGTATTTTCCCGACACGCCTTTGCGGTATCCACCATCATTTGATGGTCGTATTGTACTTTACCCGACTGACCGGGAAATACGTGACTACTTTGCGTGGAGACAGACAGACAGTAAGATTCAAGTTCTTTAGACTTATCCCATTTCCTTTTTTGACGAATTGAATCAGCTCACATCAACAATTTGTATAACACCGTGTTTTGGGCGCTTGTACAACAAGGTGGTCAGACGACGACTCAAGCGCACGCTACTCTACGCGTGAGTGACTAGATTCTACTTAAGCAATCGCTCAGGATTTTCGTTCCACATCAGGGGACACTCTCAAAGGAAAAACACGAAATTTTGTTCGGTCGTTTCAACGTCAATTACAACAATATCAGCGAGAGATTCAAGAAAGGAAGCATCCTTGTACGTGAGGAGGTAAGATGTACGTTACCCTCAGGTGACATTATCAGTTGATCCAATACATTCCAGACTCCTCCATTTCCTACCCCTTCTGGATCAGAAACAGTGAGTCGAGGATTAAAATATCTCTGCTATAGCGTTAACGTCTACGGTAGGCGGCCCACGAAGCCGGATCGCTCGATTCATCAGGTCATGAGGTCCGGATCTGTCATTCAATCGAGCGAGGCATTTTTTACGAGCATATTTTTAGCAAACTAGGGAATCCTGTCAAGCCGCGGCCGAAACAGACAAAATTGGCAATTCCCCAGGCTCTTTACAAAAGGCGAAAAAGGAGAAAGGCAAAGCCACACCAAACAAAATAGAATTATTACATTGTGATATCATCAAGGATGCTTTTTGGGAATCGAGGCCGGGTCTACTGGCCTGACTAACGTATGTGTTATCACTCGACTTTATATCGGCCTGTTTGTGAACTTTCTACGCAGGGGATTACATAGATGATGATTTTGGTACATGGTCTAACACTAACATAATATTCCATAAAGCAGGGTATGATGTCTATCCACGTGTCCCTTGGCTATACAGTGGCCAGGAGAGCGTCCTCAAGTTCCTTAATTCGGGCTGCTTCTCTTTCTTTTTCCAATTCCTTCTCCCTGGCAGCCTCCGCTTCACGGGCTCGGACATATGAAGGGGTCATATGGGGTTTGTAATCTAAATGTCGCTTAACATAGAAGCACATATATGCTGCTGATTTTAGACATGCGCCCAGACTTGCATGCGTAACCCTATACAGATATATTAGAGAGCACCAATTTATGGAGACACCTGACTGACTTGTCATCGTCAAAGCGATACCACTAACAATGAGACATGTTAGCTTCGGCGCCTGAAGCAGGTGGAAATAGGAACAGACCTCATCCCCAAAACGAGCAAAATTGGTATAATGACCATTATTCATCTGACCCTCGTGGTTGATGACGGCAAAGAGGTCATATTCGTACATGCCGTCGGGACCCGTAAATCTATTTATGACCCGAGGTAAATCATGGATTAAGCAAGGATCGAGGTCACCCACAATGCGCTATTTTCCTTTTCCGACCCGCCCATGTACAATGTGGTGTACGGCGCCATATTTAGCGTCGCGGGAAAGCGTATTTGGGTCCCGATTTTGCGCGTGGTTGATTTGTCTGTTGCTCTTTGCTCGAAACGCTGGAACGACGAATGGTTCTGAGTGTAACTAGAAATAATGCTGTGGAGTCGAGAGACGTTACCTTGAATTGAAAGCTTAGCACTGGGGGCAGCTTTCGGATGCTCAATCGTTTGCTCGCTTCCTGCCGTTTTGAGATCCGTCGGTACTCCGGGGGGGTACAGGCATGATAATAATAAAAAACTCACATGTGACGCCTTCCCGCATTTCGCACAGCTGTACTCTTTGGATGCCAACCTCTCCGGCTGAGTGTACCTAAAATTAGTAGCAGGATCAACGCTTAGATAAACCAGGGAGCATCTATGACTTAAATACGACCCACCTTCGCAAGCAAGCCGCGAGAGAATTCTCACTCGATGTTACGTCACCACTTCCTTTACCCTTGAGCTCGAGGCTGATATCGAGCATAGGATCGACGGTGGTGGTGACGTTCCCGCAACGCTCGCACTTCACGTTGCTCTGTAGCTGTCCAGCAAAAGTAGAGTGGATGATGCAGTTGCAGGATACTTCAGTGGACCCACGAGAGGTGGAATGGATCTGGTTGAGAGCTGAGATGAAGAATTCATGCGCGTCTTGTTGTGCGTAGCCAGCGAGCTCTGCGGAGGCTCGCCATGTGGTCGCCAAGAACGAGTGGGGGCCATAGGGCGTGTTGTCGTCGGAGTAGATCTGCCAAGATGTGTCGTAATCCAGACTTTACGTAGTGCAGAAGATGGGGGGTTTACCTCAGCGAAGAGCTTGTCCATCTCACAGCATGCACAATCATCGTTCTTGCATTGGCTCCCGCCGTGTTTATCTCCTAGGAAATAGTTCCTGAGAAGCGGGTTGTGCACGAAACACTGGAGCACAACGTTAAAAAAGCAGGTCTGGCCCAGATTCAAGAGTCCTCTTCTTCCTAATAAGCAGTCATGATTCGTGGAACGTTGTGTGCCGGATAGGGTGGAGATGACTGACCTTGGCACGGGACAGCAGTTGCCCCCTCGAGCGCGACTGTGTCTTTCTCGCCAGGCACCCATGGCTGAAACGGCTCGCGACGCTTGTTGAGAACTTTTCGAGATCAACGACTGAAAAGACAGTTCTTTGAACTAAAAGCCGAACCTTGGAATCTCGTATGCTTCTCCTCGGCACTTAGAATCGTGGACATGAAAAGTTGGCTAAGTGTTGAGTCGTATATAAAGTCGCCGCAATCTGAGCAATAGACACAGCCTGTTTTCACATCGGCGCCTATTTCAACACATATGGTATTTAGCGCTGGGATTGGGAAACATAACGTGGAATACGAACAAAATAAATGTCCCTCTTCTCTCAGATGCGTCACCACATGACCGTCAGACCAACACCCAGCATAGTCGCAATGCAAGCATGCATATGGTCGGAACAAGGACAGATCACATGTTCCACAAGTTGGCGAAGCAATCTTCAATCGAGGACGACGTGGTCAGTAACACGGATATCTGGATCACTACAATCGAGCATACCTTCCGACGCTTGTTGGAGCTTCTGACCACTTGATGCCTGTTCGCGTACCATGCAATAGCGGTCGTGTACTTGTCTAGAACGCTCCCCTTTTTGTCGCCATCGGCGAGGGCGTCGGCCATGTGACAGCACACCGGTTCGGCATCTGTTGCCATGGGATCATCCAGCACCACGTTCGTCCTGGAATGCTGCACATTTTAGCCATGCTAACCTCGTATTATTGGTGGGTGCGCTTACTGAACCTGGAAAAGAATACCCGTGGGTCAACGGCCTGGACACTGGCGGACTGGCAGGGTCCGTCACGGAGCGTTACGCAACTGTGACTCTGATTTACTATTGGCCTCGAACTTTTGACTGCGACTGCATGTCTGCAAATTCTAGGTACGACTGTAGACGGAGAGATAGATGCATATTCGACTATTACGCTTCTCAATAGACCAGAAGCATGCGACTTCTGCAATGTATCAGTTGACAAGGGATACGAAATCCTCTGGGAGGTAATGTCAGATTAGCTCGTATGTTTATGTTTAACCATAAGTGACTCACGCTTGTAGGATGCCAAGTATGTCGCGTTTAAAGACCACAAACCCGCGAGTAAATACCATTTTCTAGTGGTGCCGAGGAAACACGTAGGTCAGTTTTATACCACTGAATAGTGGAAGTCATTGTGATAGTAGGGGATATAGGAAACGTGAAAACCCTCGGAGAATCAGACGTAACAATGTGTAAGCATTTCGTCACTTAATTCACGCGAAAGACGCTAAAAATGCTTCGTCCAGTGAGAGAAATGCGCGATATAGGCAATCAGTTGATGGATAATAATAAAGTTCCCTCAACCATGCGGAGGTGAAAGGCTGCCGACTGCTTTATGCTCACCAACGATGCTGATATCTTTCCGTTAGACTAGGGTTCCATATTGCCCCATTCTCTTCCGTCGAGCACCTCCATCTGCACGTGCAGAGCTTACCTTACATATCTCCTTGGAGAGCCGCGAAATACCCTATTGCACCTGGTCATAGGTTATACACGAAAGGATTTAGTTGGTTTGTTGAAGTCGAACAAACAATTCAAATTCTAGAACGACGCAAGTCTGTCCGGATCACACCGTGTTAAGCTATCTCCGTAGTCCCGGATCTCAAAAGACCGGGGATAGCTGCACATACCGAGACACGGGGTAATGGGAGGCAAGGCTACTTTAGAGCAACAGAAGTTATATAGTCGGACAAAGTTTCGGCAAAAACTGACTTCCCGAGCACCCAATTTTGTCGATCTGGGGCACCTTGAACCACCGCTTTTATGCTATGGTACAGTACGCGTACAATTCAAGGCATTCTACAGTAGTCCACGACTCTGAACATATATATATTATTTAGGTTTTTTTTCGGAGAAATTAATTGCAATTGCCCAGAACTTCACATTAAATTCTCATTTGTTTCCTTTGCGATCACAGGGAGAAACTTATTCGTCTGTTGGAAAATAGTCCTGTTGTACGTTCAGACTTTCCAAAACGTCACTAAGACTACAGATTCCCTTTCATCTAATGGACAGTCCTACCTGCCTGTGGTCCCGTCGTCATTTTTCCGTCCTGAAGCTTGTGAGGAGCTTGGGATGTCCAAACAGTTGTCTGACAAACTGAAGTAACGTGTACCTCAAGCTGTTGTACGGAAGCAAGGAAGCATAGTAGGTTGTTCCAATTCTAAGTTAGAATGCAGGGATGTTTGTCAACGTTCATCTGGGCTCTGGCTGCAGAGAGCCGATTTTTATCCGATCCCAAGCCTGGAAGTTATTAATGTAGCTATAATTGACGCAACGATCAATAATTTTATCGCTCACGCTAATGTAGTCTTAGTGACTTCATCATTCATGCCGTTGCACTATATCGCCATTACTAAGGCAGATGTCCGAGTGATGTTCTTCGGCATTATCCTCTTAAACCAGGGTGAGGTTCTTGCTATTCGAAAATCTCAACAACGTACTTATTAATCGCCCTACCAGTGTGCGCTGCCAACTTCGAAGAACTTTGTGAAATTGATTGCCGAAATCATTAGCCCAATAGTGAGTACGAAATCGTTGATTAGTTTAGCGTAGAATCGTACTCTATTCTTCGCCACAACAGAATTTCCATGGGACTATCTTAGCTCTACTTTATATAAAGGATGTGTCTCCGCCCCTTCCTTCCGAACCGCCATGCTTAACCTACAAGCGATCAGTTTAGCTGCTCTGCTCGCGAGCTATGTGTCTGCAGTGCCCATCTCCGACTTAAAGGACTCCCTCAAGTTATTGCCCTCATCGACTACTGGCGTTGCTGTTCGTAGCTATACTGGTCCGAAGATCAGCACGGATCCAAATTATGCGTTATATAACTCAAGTCCTAATCCCCAGCCCGTGCGCGGAAGGCTAGGGGCGTCCATTCTCGGACCCCAGAATATTGCGCTTGAACAGCAAAACTCAGATCCGTTAGCACCTCCGACCACAGACCACGGCAGCATGTGTGTCCCATGCTTCTCATGAAGATCACAATTTTGACCCGTACTCATGTCTTAAGTGCCAACCCAAAGTGGTCGTTTAGTCTAAGCGCTAATCGCCTGACAAATGGAGGATGGGCTCGACAACAAAACAGTAAGTTGCGATGTTGTTCAAGTTTTCAGTTCTCGAATATACACTGAACTGTCTAAAGTTAACGTTATGCCAATCGCGAAACGTATGTGGTGTTGTTACTTTCAATCCATTTTTGACTAATCATTTCTTGTTTTACAAGAAATGGCCGGTGTCAATATGCGTCTTGAGCCAGGTGCTATAAGGTACGTGGTGTTTTTCTGGTTTTAGCGGGATCATATTAAAGTTGTTGAAGAGAATTGCACTGGCACAAATCCGCAGAATGGGCATACGTTATTAAGGCTGGTAACCTATGTCCTTGCAGTTATCAACAAATGGTAACTTTTTTATTCAGGGTAGCGTTCAAATATCAGCTGTTGATGCTGATGGCAAAAATTACGTTGCCACTGTTGTATGTCTGCCTGTTCCTGAATGAAGTTGCACAGGCACTAAACCACGTGCAGAACGAAGGCGATTTGTGGTATTTTCCAGCGGGAATACCGCACTCATTACAAGCCACGAATGACGATCCGAACGGCAGTGAATTCCTCTTAGTAGGCCCCCCAATTTCTTAAAAGAAGAAACAGACTCTGAATTGATTTAAGGTCTTCGACACCGGAGATTTCGACCAAGATTCCACTTTCCTAGTAATTATCATTTTTAATACAAGGACCGTCAATGACTTGTTCTGAATTTCAGTTAACCGATTGGCTTGCGCATGTGCCCGTGGAAGGCAAGTGTGATAGTGCTTTGCTGACGAGGCTTTACTAATGAGGACGACTTTACCTCTAGTTATCGCCAAGAATTTCGGAACGTAGGTATCGTTGCACCCTACTACATATCGACCGTTCATATGGTACTTAAGGGACATACAAACGTGGGCGAATATACCTGCTGAAGAGCTTTATATCTTCCCAGCCTGTAAGCAAAGATCCATTACTGATTTATCTTTCCATTAACGTCCATGCGAAAGCTTTACCGGAGGCAGATAGTGCTGCGCCGCAGAGTCCGCAGGGAACTGTTGATGAACCGTTCTCATTTGCCTTGTCTAAAGTTAAGCCTACGAAACTCGCCGGGGGTTCGATTAGGGTTGTAGACTCGACCACGTTTAAGATTTCAAAGACAATAGCTGTCGCAGGTACGCTGAATTGATGTCAAATGCACTGTTTTTGCTCAAATCTTTAAGAGATCACTGTTGAACCTGGAGCTTTGCGGTAAGCAAATATCTTGCGAGTGTCATCTGTTCCTAACTATTTTACAGGGAACTTCACGTGAATACTAGCCTTGCCAATTTGAACATAATTTAACACAATATTAGTGGCATCCTAACCAGGACGAATGGACTATATTCCTGTAAGCCGACATCATCGCACACAACTACAGCGTTTCTTAATGGTAATTCAGTAAGGGTCAGGGTCGCGTGACAATATTTGCGTCGCAATCAAATGCAAAGACATATGATTATCAGGTAGGGATTTGTTCACTGGATCATTCACATATCCCTGAAATAGCCAATCTTTTAGGCCGGCGATATCGGTGGGTTTATCGCAATTCTTCTTTCTGGATACTAAATGAGGTATGCTAAAGCATATGTTCCGGCGACATTTGGTACGTAAAATTCTTTCATCGCTGCATTGCATCAAGGCGGGCTGACTAGTTCCTCAGGGCACTACGTTGAAAACATTGGAAATTCGAAGCTCGTTTTTCTAGAGATATTTAGAACTGGTGTGTACAACGACGCCTGCTTTTGAATCCATGTATTTATCGCGTACATAGATAAATATCAGGACATCAGTCTTAACCAAGTAAGTGTAGATGGGTGTCTCGCATTTTGACACGATGTTCTAATACCTCCGACAGTGGCTAGCCCTTACACCACCTAATGTGGTCAAGGCCCATTTGGGAATATCGGACGAGACAATTGCAAAGCTCAAGAAGACCAAGCAGACGGTCGTTGGCCCAGATCCTAACCTGTAAACATAGTATATTGCAACTACAATATCATTTGACGAACCTGCTATATCTTTTAATATACCACTCGTACATTATTCCAGCTGATGCATTTGTCCTGCATGGGTATTTTCCAATGCTATCTGGACAAACATCACAATAATTGCGAAGGCTTGTTTATTGGGCGTTAAAGTCTGTCATAATGCCAGATTAAAAATGAGTCTCCCAGATTCGACGGTCACAGCACGATTTACAGTTAAGTCCGAGAATAGTCATCAGCACCAAAATACGAGCACAAACAAAATTTATTATTCAAGTACTTTCAGCATCAGAGTAGTCACCGAACAAACAAATTTCATAATAAACGTCATTAACAGGATTGGAAGTAGAGCCGGACATGGGAGAGGGTACAGTGGCTTCTACGATGCTTTTTGGCCTTCCCCTAATATCAGGCACCTGGGGCTCTGGATCGTCGCGAGCAAGGGTATCTTTGTAGTCATCCCGGTCATCAATGTGACCAACAGCGGGCAGGGAAGACAGTCCATGTGTTGAAGGATTAGTGCTCAAGTTCGCGCTTTCCGTATCATATGGATTTGATACTGGTGGCTCGAGCGGCTCTTGACTGACATCCAAAGTTTGGCCGATCGGTATACCGAAATGGGACCCGTAAAATTCTTCGTCCATATCATCCACTCTAGACAAATGTTCGGGCGCAGCATAGTCCTCACCGATGCATGGAATGTCAGAATGGAGCCAGCTACCGCCGGAGAAAAGCTCCTCGGGATATTCGCCCTCGTCAAAACACATATCATCATCCATGCGAACAGACGTCTCGTCCAATTGAACATGAGAATATCTGGGTAGTTCGTACTCGTACTTAGGAACCTCATCCGAAACGAACAACGTCGAGCTCGTCTTTTCATCGAAGTAGTCCACTATTATCGTATCCTCCTGACCTACATCATCGGATGCGGTCATACCAGAATGGAATCCAGTAGCACCAAGGTTTTCCAGTTCCTCTTCTAAACTTATTCTCTTTGACCTATTCTGTGATAGTCCCATAATAAGTCCGATGGCGTCCCAAGGATCCTCGTAATCGAAGATACATCCGGGAAGCTGTTCTGGTGATCCACTACTCCGGTAAGAAAATGGATCTGATGTGGCCGCTCTGTGAACTGAAGTTATAGCACCAGATGGAGACGCTTGGGATGTTTTCGACCAAGTGAAGGGCGAGGTATCCACCGACAGATTATGAGAGTAGGCGGCGGCATTGGCACTTGGGCTATATGCAGGGGTAGAGACAGATCTGGTGCCGAGTGCTTTGAATTGGAACGGTCCTCCATCGCTGTCGGCAGACTGAGTAGATTTTTCATCCGGGCTTGCTGTAAAATCCGTTCGAGCGTTATGCCTTTGCGTTACACCGTTTTCGTTGTAATTACTCCGTGATGAAAACGAGCGTCCAGGCGTAAATTTCCTTTCGGAGGCAACAATCGACGTAGCATATAAAGGAGATTGACTTTCACTTGTTATGTGCTTTGATATCGGTGTGTGAACTAGCGGCGTTTTCTTTCTCTCCCGCGAGCGAGTAGCTCTAAAGACCACTTCATACGTCGCGTGTTCTTCCAGATCATCCCTTGTATTCCAGGATCGGGTCACGTCCATGGAGATTACGTCGCTAGAACAGCTGAGCGTCGGCTAAGCAATAGATGCAGGTGAAGGAAACAAGAGGTATATAACCTAGGGAAACGATGGCCTTGGTTGTGGTCAGTCAACAAGGTATCTGAAGGTTCTGTAGAGCGACTCTGGGTAGGCGACTTGAGCGAACAGGAGTTTCTGCAAGGTGACTTGTAGTGATGCAACCCGGCAAGATCTGGGACGGCGAGAATACGACTGCACATAGATCGAAGAGAATTTGTATCTGAAATTGAAGAGAAGGACATTTCAGCGCATATATGAACACTTAAAAAGCCACACACGCTCGGAGGGTTCAGCGGCCATATCTTGTGCTTGTGCAAACGAGTATTCCTCTGATTGAGCATCATTCTTGTCGAGGGTGCCGTTTATAGGTGGTAGGTCGGAGGCGCCTCCTAGATAGTTCACCCCAGGAGAGTCCGTACCATACGGCTGGGAAATTTTGGCTTTAGCATGGGACAGAGTAATTTCAAAGCGTTTTTTGTTTCTGAGCATGTCGTTATTGCCAGGGTTGCCGTCCGAAACTAGTCCTTTAGAGAGCATCTCCAAGCGTCGTCGACCAAAGAAGCCCCTCTGTGTGCGGCTAGTAGTATCTTTTAGCTTCAATTTTACTGTGTTCCTATAGAAATGAATGCAACAACTGCGGGGCGAGACCAATTTCTCCAAACCTTTTTCCGCCCATGTAATTTGCGCCTGGCATGATGAACGTGTGAAAACACGGACAAAAGTGGTAAATACAAGATAGAAATTCTTTACTGGTGGCTCATTGCAGAAAGCTTCTCGCTGAAACTCATCATGCCACTCAATTAAAAACATTGTCTATGAACGGTGCACTTGTACCTGAGGCTGAAAACTCATTTGGTAATTAGTTAACACGGGGAATCATCGTCATGAAGGTCGATTTTACACTTTTCTTATTTAAATGTGTGACGGTCCGTCACAATTATGTAATACATGTAGACGTGATGTGATGTCTGACAGACCAGCCCTAAATTTTCTTACCCAGCGCGGAACGCTCATTTCCATCCCGTCGATTCTCTGTGTCTATAACAGCGAACACTAGCGCGTTGCAGCCGATTATGGTTGTAATTAAATGGTAAGGTTGACATTTCAAGCTGTTCTTTTCGATGCGATGAAAAATTCCAAATCATTTGCGAGTGCCTTTGCTCTACCTAAGCTTCGGCACAATGTGTTTCTTTTGTCATAGTTACACTGATCGGTTCCACCGTTTCAATTCTTGCCTTACTCTGGAAGTCGAAATCTAATTACTTGCCCATCGTAGATTCGTGGTACTACTCCTTACACGTCCTGGCAGGCAGTATGAAGATCTTGAGAGTAAGTATTGATTGCTATTCTATTGTCTCGGAACTTTTTTGCCGTTGAAAAGATGATCACAAAATTCAAACTAGAGTATCTGAGTGTCCAGCGGACCCGATGCTTTTACTTTTTATCTGTCAATCCCCTGACTTTTTACAACCTTCGTACCTTGTTGCTGGTCCCGACTGACGTTACCTTTTTATCACCATAGATCTTTGCCGCGTGACTGGATTATCTCATCATCGTCAAGGTACATACCCCTTCGCTATACAGGATGATGAGAATGTGAATTACCGCCCGAGTCAAGCCTGAGCTTGGTAATGGCGATAACTTAAGGCTGTTTCGTATTTTCCTGATCCTTCTTCTGCGCCGTGAATAAGGGCGTTTGCTTAACTGTTTCCGCCGCATTTAGGTTATGCTGACTGACGAACTATCGGCGAAGATTTGCTACGGCGATTTTTGAAAGTGAGTATCTACTTTCTATTCCGTCTGGAAGATGTTTCAATACGACGGTCTTCGTAATTATATTCTGCCGAAAATGCCCGCCACAGCTCAATTCTTCGGGCAAACTTATCTGACCTTCAACTCTTGTTTTCCTTTCGTTTAACTGAATTGTTCTTCTCACAGGGACGCCCAGTTAACCATCTTCGACAAAGTAAGCCAACTGAATTAGTTCTATCGTTACGATGAGCTTCATCGAAAATAATATATCAACTAGAAGCTGTTGCTTAGCTGTACTGCGGCTTTGATTAGAACTTTCATTCTGATACTTTGCTTCAATTGACGTCGGAATTTCAGTTTACTGATTGTTGTTGCATAGGTACGTTATAGAGTTATACCCTCATTTACAGTTGCTCTGCATACACACTGGTCTTCGTTATGGTCAACGGGTGTTGTGGCTTAAATATCCTAAAGTTGGCCTACATATAGAATTGATGGTGGTATACAATATACGGGCTAGTGGCATCATTGGCGTGCCTCGACTTACGTTCTTACCACAATATTACCAGGAAATCTAAAACTGTGCAGGTATTAGTAGTAAGAAGTACAGAAAGCATTATATGCATGGAGTCAGTCTTCGTCAGATATGAATTTGGAACATAGTGAAAACGGTACTAGAAACAAAATGAGTGAAAGGATCATACTTATTACACAAACTTTGGTTGCGAATCTAAAATATCAGCATAACCTAAATATCGTTAAATGTCCCTTCCAAGGCTTTCATTCGAACGTCCAGCTCTATAAGTACCAGGGCACCAAGTTCAATTACCTTGACATAACATAAAACCAAAAATAAATGATTGGAATAGGATTGTCCACTGGCATAGGAAGTTAATGACTGATTGTTGAGGGACATCTTTGACCAGTTAAAGTAATGTTCATATAACCCTTGACATGAAGGGAAAAATAACCGTGTTTAGAAAATTATGCTATTATCAAATTATACTTCATAAGAATGCGAAGCTGCATTAAGGCTCTCCGGAACGACATTAGCTCCAAACCCGACGTTCATCCCAAACCATTTCATCCAATCACGTTGATGTTATTGCAACCAGCAGCAAAGAAGCCGTTCTGGAAATAAACTAAGTAACCACGAATAAGAAAAAAAATTATTGTACTGACAAAGGCGGTGTTAGAGCAGCAAGTAACTTGGGAAGTACTTGACATGAAAATAAGCAAACTTGAACTCATATACATGACATGTTGACATACCATCCTTGACCAGAAGCGCCTATGCCAGTAACAGGGACACAGTTAACTGGAGGTCGCGTCAGTCAAAGTCCCATAAAAGAGTTGTCTCAACTAACCTCCAATCAGACCAGTGAGGTGGTCAGCTTGGAATCCAACGCCTCGGAGGAGATTCTGAGAGAACGCGTCGAGGTTTTGGGACTACAAGAACGTCAGCAAATTCTGCACGTAATTCATAACAAATGGACACGAACATTCTGGTAAGCGTTACAGCATTGAATGGATCCAGTGCTGCAGGAGTCGCGGGCAGCAAGGCTGGCAGAACCGAAGACGGGCAATGCGAGGAGAGCGAAAAGAGCAACGGGAGAGAACATGTTGGGAAGATGCAACTACACAAAAGAGCTGGTTGTTGGGTGAGGAAAGTTGGCGTCGACGACCTGCCTTTTATCTTTATTCTGACTTTGCCTCTGTTTTCGACGACAGGGCTGTTTTGGAACATTCTTATGCTGCTTGGACGTGTCGCGTACGGCATATCTTTCGTAATTGCATCACTTGTCAATTATTATGTACGCTCATATTTCCGTTAGCATGGAAAACTAATATCATTTTATGTAAAATGAAAATTCTTACGACTCGCTCCGTTACATTGTTGATGCATGATGTCGATCATCGACTATGGCCCTAAAATTATTACGACAGCAGTGACAAGAAACCAATTTGAAAAATGGTGTTCGTACCATGCACAATGATGGAGGAAGTGTTGCTGTGACACAACGCGGACAATCTTGACTTGCATCTGACAAAACCAAGTATTCACCACTTGGCATGTGGCCAAGAACAAGTCGACAAACTCGAGCAGCAATGTCTAAATTGTCTTCCCTGAGAAAGCATGACTTTCTAATCATGGCCCTGACAGGTCACCGTCTTCCTCTGTCGACCCTTCGCATGTGTCGCTTGTAGTTACCTATTCCATTCTTTCGCTTCTGCTTGTTTGGTCTCCTGTTGATAGCGGACGGGTGAATAAGGCCTTCGTGGTAGGCTTAAGACGATCAACCGTATCGTTTTCCATAATACCGTTGTGCCCTGGGAAAATGGCTTCGTCGGTTGCTGTGTTGATCAATCGGGAGACAAAAGTTCAAGCATAACGACTCAGAATTGTACAGCTGGTTTCGAGAATTAGAGAAGAAAATTGCGAGCCGTTAAACTTAACGCTCGCGAGCAATAAATCATGCTGATATGTACGATCTGCATCAGCCTCGGACACGAATATTTCAATGACCAATTGCTCATACGCCAGATGATGGAGTTTTTTCACGGAAAATCGTTCGTATTCAACTTGCTGAATCCAACAATGATTTGAACACATGTCGATCCGTCTGCTGAAAACAATTGAATCCTAAAATTGCGAAACTGGTGTCCATGATCCACACGCGCATCAACCATCCACTTCACGTTCTAGCGCCCGTCACGCTTACCTAACTACTGTGACAAGTGACAAGAAATCTTGTCACTTGTCACAAGCTAGTCACGCCTATCTAACGACGCAGCAACACGGACGGTATGCGCAGTGTTTTTGTTCTGCATCCTTCTTTCTGAATTTCGTAGTAGTTCGTTGGCATCGTCTTCAGACTCAGATTCAGGAGACGCGAGCTCGGACCGCGAATCCAAAATACCGCTAAAAACATGGCTGTCACTGTCTACCTGGTTTTGGATTCGAGCCAATACGCCCAACACGGATCGTGCCGCTATATTTCCCCGTATGGGTGATGGACGGCGAACTGCAGGCCTCTATTACATATAACGACACGCAGGTATGTCACATCCGTACCTACACATTCTGTTCTGAATTGCAATAGCGTACTGTCTTGACCCAGTTCATCAACACGTATGTCTATCTCCAGCATAGCATTGTATCACATCCTTACTACTGAGAACGATGAGGAGGGTGCTCCTGTTCGATCTTGAACGTATATTCATACACGAAACGAGATGTTCAATGCCTCGATTAATATTCCTGACATACGGGAAGCAAGACCTGATGAGGCCATAGAAAAAGTGGGGGAAGCAACGAGTATAGTTGATAATGTTGTCATTGTCAAGGCGCTGCCATCCGAGGTCGCCGGCGGAGGCCTAGACAAAGCTCTTGACTCGGATACGCTGCTAGTTTTTGATGATAGGAAAGTTCTAGGCTATGTGCGTGTTTGATCACTTCCAATCCACGAACCCATTCACACACGCCTAGGCAGGTCTACGAAATATTTGGTCCTACGTCACAACCAATGTATCAAGTTAGGTTTAACGACGGAAAAGGTGCAAGCGACACGGGAAGTGTTTCATGTTCCTTAACGCAGCAATTTCGTGTTTCTGCGTGGGATCAGAAAAATGAAGGGCAGTATGTTAATGACGAAGAACCCGCAGAAGACGAGCTAGAATTCTCGGATGACGAAGCAGAAGCCGCATATTGTTCACGAATGAAAAAAAGGTGGGCTTGTTTACAACTCTATGGTCGAGATCGCTGACGATATCGTCAGACGTGGTGCCTCACGCGCCTCTTCTCGGCGACCTTCTGTGGTCCCGCCTCAAGCATACGAGCAAGATTTCACTGACGTTCCTGCCTATGGCGGCACTGCATTCGATACCTATGGGCCGTATGATGCTGATTACGGCATTGCACCGTCGGGGCCACCTCTGATGCCATATGACGACCCTTATTCAGACGTGCACAATAGTATGGGCATGGCGAAGGCGTCACCGATAGTTGAGGATCAAGCCTCATTTACCAACTATAAAAATGCCAGCTTTTCGGAGAGGTAGAAGTCAGATTCGCCATAAGCGTACAGAGTCAAGGGGAAGAGGAAGGGGCAGAGGTCGAGGCGGCTATTGGGGCGATAGTTCGACCTGGTCCCATCAACCAACCCCTCGAAACGACGAATCCATCGAGCCTTACAGTTCCTATGATCCTCGCCCTCTTACTCCCGGTTCCTTTGCACACGGGGCGCCAGGACAGAATACTCTCGCTGTACCTTATCTTTCTCAGCCTCCATTCACCCAAGAATCCGACATAGGGGCGTGGTCAGGCTTTTCGCAAAGTCAAGCGTTTAGTCCTGCCGTTCAAGGATGCCAGCAACAACCTATGGTGCAGCCGCATATCAACCCTCGCTTTGCTTCTGCATTTGGCCCGAACTTTTATCCTTCGCCCTACATGCCGCCTCCACGGCTCCCACAATTTTACCAGTTTGATCGGACGGCATGGACGATGACCGGACAGTGCATATGAATGGTCCTGCTACGCCTAACCAAAATAGTGATCCTAATAACGCGTCCTAGTGAGCGGAATGACAGTGTTTGAATTGTTGTCGAGCACCGGAAATGATCTCCGAGAGGATTGTTCTGAAATCGCGAAATAGAAATCTTTATTAGTGGCACTTCAAGCTTCATGTGGCATACCGTTGCTTCTCGCTGCTACTCAATTAAAAACATTGTCCGTGAACGGTGCATTTGAACCTGAGGTTGAATACACATTTGGCGACGAGTTTTAATTTATAAGCTAGAAAGCGAGGTGCAGAATCATCGCTATGAAGGTCGATTTCTCGTAGCGGACTTGCAGCTCTCGGCGTATACAGCTTGTCACGTCATACATCACACATCATCTCCTAACTCCTAACTCGCTGCACTTATCGCCCATTTTCCCCATTATGTCGATGTCCAGAAAGCTACAAAAGGATGAAATTGAAAAATATGGGCACCTCTATTTCAAATATATGAAGATATGTAAAGACCACGCTGCTATCCTTCGCCAAGGTGGTGGGGAGTCATCCACAGCTTATGTTCAAGTATATAAAGAATTCAAGGCTGCGCGTGCCCGTTGCCCGCCAGCATCAACCTACGGCATTGAAGAGATTGATTTACGTATGGATGAGCTTGCGAGGAAGTGCGAGGTAGAAGCACGGTCGTTTGATGAGTGAGTCGTTGATCCTTTCATTATCAAGCTCCAAACTAACTGTTTGCTTTTAGCCATACACATATCTTGATCTGTTCTTTACAATATGTCTGGTTGCTGCTTGACCGCATTGGTGATATTAATGTGGGGCATGTTCTCGAAGTTGAAAGTCGTTTATCGTAAGTCTCAAGTTAATTATGTAACCTGACTGTCACTAACCTTTTATTGGCAGAAGGGAATATGCTCTACAGAGGCCATCACCGACCCCTTTGTATGCCCCAGCAATTACGAAAATCATCCCTGAGGAGCCGATCCTCCACAAGGTTACAATTTCCGACGTTGAAATGTGGCGCTCATGCCCAGAGGAACTCATTGGGAAATGTCTCACGACATCAGATGAATATATGCGGGATGTATTCTTAGTCTCAGATTACAGCATCAAGGCAATCAAAGGAGCGCAATATGATGTACTCTACCAAGATCAAGAGC
>QFEO01004331.1:0-12698 GCA_003316615.1 Amanita pseudoporphyria
AGTCCAATCTCGTGACTGTACATGTAATAGTGTTTCTGATGGATTTACGCAGATGAACAACGGCTGGCACATGCTGGGGACAGACAGCGTTCCCAGATTGGGCCACTTCCATTATCGTCGTCTGACAAATGGCAACCATCTCCGCCAACCTCTGAGCACAATGCCAAGCATTCAACTATATCTCAGGCAAAGATGGATGCCTCGGACGAGAATACCAGGACACAAGTCCCGCCCCCTCAGAGAGGAAAAAATGACGATTCTACCAAAGCATATACCAAGTCCCCTGACTATGGCAGTAATTACGGCAAGACAGCACATGCGGAGAAGTCCAGCCCGTGTTCTTGATAGCCGATTGACATTGACAGCTCGATGGTTTGATTCAATGATTGTATACTACAGAGTCAATCGAATATAGAATAGTGTGTTCTGGACTTCTGGATAAATGAGTTTAATGATCGTCTTGGAAGAGTGACCTTGAGTTAGTTCTAGCAGTAAGAGGGTCGCGACGGTATAGGTGATTAATTTCTTAGTCTTAAACCCGCCTTCTGTGATAGCTCACACAAGCTTACAAATCTTGCCCCGTTTATGTGACGGGCTCCACCGACAACAGTAGAGAGCAGGAATTGAACGATATCTTCGACGTGATACGGAGGTTGTTTATGGGGGACTGGAGGACCAGCCAAGCGTCTCCCGCAGTGTCAAGGAACAAGTGTTTGACATGTTCATCAGCAAAAATGTCGCATTGATTAATGATTGTCGGGGTCCCACTGCAATGAGGCTTTCCATGTTTGGTTTGTAGCTAGAAATTTTGTACAAGTGTGACATCTGGGGAAAGGCAAAGAGTTGCGTTGTAGCTTGACCGCCGGCTGTCTTGACACATCGACATCTATGTATTAACAATGCCATATTATCCGAGTCGGCGATCGATACAAACTCAGCGGCAGTTCGTCAGAGATAACGGCGATTCCTAGTAAGAAAAGTCACCACCGCTCAACCTCCCTGCTTTCAAATCATCATTCATGACGGACTGTAGCGACGGTCTTCAATACGCGGGGATTAGCGAGCCATTCAACGCCTCATCCGCAGTAAAGATGCACCGCGGCGTTTACCCGGTACGGGTTCCACCCCGGCGCTCCGCAATCACAGGCAGCTCCTCCCCCTCTCAGATGAGATCACGTGTTCTTCCGAGACTCTAAAGGCGGCGCGACCAAAGTTCTCTGCAGCGACCTAAAACCCATGCACGCCGCTCTCAGAACCGTTTTTAAAAGCTGCTCTCATCGCCATCCAGCAGCAGCAGCAGCAAAAGCTGGCCATCCAAGCGCCTCTGTTGCGTTTTCTCCTGTTGCTGGTACACACACGCGAGTTATCTCTACCACGCCATCGCTACGCAAAGACCCCTGGCTGCTGCCCAACACCCCCGAGCATCTCGCGTCCACAAAGACGCCTCCTGACCTCCCTCCGCCCACGCCCATCGAGAGGAGAAACGAGCCCGTGGAGACGATGCGTGCCAGACTGGTGTACCAGTCACGAAAGCGTGGGACGCTCGAGTCGGACCTGCTGCTGAGCACGTTTGCAAAAGAGTACCTAGACAAGATGGACGAAAGGGAGTTGAAGGAGTATGACAGGGTAAGCGGTGTCTTTGTGAATGGAGCGTACGAGAGAATACTTACCGTAAGACCTTGTCGGTCAGCTGCTGGACGAACCAGATTGGGACATCTATTATTGGTCCACCGGCAAGAGGAAGCCGCCTGTTCGGTGGGCTCGTTCTACCTTGTTAGAAAAGCTTAGTGCGCATGCCAAGAACGAGGGAAAGGTTATTCGGCGAATGCCTCCTCTATGATGTTTTCGGACAATGCTGACTGACACCTCACACGAAGCTACACTAATTTAGTTGGGGATTTAAGATGGCATTTGTGGAATCCTGCAAAAGTAATGCGCTTGCGATTTTGAATACATCAAACTCCGTTATACCTACGTGAAGGTGACCCGTGCTGCGAATCCCATGTCAGTTTCGCAAAGTTCCGTGTATACAAAATGTCGGCACACGACCGACATTCAGTGTGGGCAAGGGGCTACACTACCCTTTATCAATTATCTGATTGTAGATATTACGTTAAAAGTACACGATCTAAGATATAGCAAAAATCGATAACAGATGACAATAGCAGAACTAGTAGGATGTCTGTTCCTCTAGGATGGCATCATATCGTTGCAACAGTAGCCTCTCCACCCATCCTCCCGGCGGGAATTGCTTTTCCCACTGATTATGGAGGTGCACGCCGAAAACTTTATGCAGCGCCTGATCCAACGCGCCTCCCATTTCTAACCCGAGTCCCATGGTCCATTTGCCCGACCTGTGATCCGGCACGAAGGGGTCCGGTATGCGATTGTCAATTCGGCACGAACGACCGTCATTAAAACAGAAGGGAAGTATTTTAAACGGCGGAACACCCGCTGCGACAAGCCGTCTCCACAGCTTTAGATAGAGAATAGAGCCCCAGTCAGTGGACCCAGATCTCGGTGGATGAGACGTCGTCATAATATGAAATGCTTCGCATAGGTACGGTGAATGTTTCCGGAACCGCATCAGTGCACCATTAAGTGCGGTGTACTTTTTGTCTAGAAACAGTAGTAGCACATGAGACCCTGACAATGCAAGCGTGCAAGTGATTGCACTCACCGTAACAGTCCCATTGGGTCACGAACTCGTGCTCTAAAAGTGGTTCTAGATCCCTCGTGAGCAATGAATCCATATCCACCCATACACCCCCGTAATTCCACAGCAGCAGGAGCCGAATAAGATCTCCATCTACCCATGCCTTGGAATCGGCAACATTCAACAGTCTGCTCCCCTCTAATGCCGTCCCACTAGCCAACGACGGAATATCCACAATGCGTACCTCGAGCTGCGCGGGGTATCTGTCCAAATACCGTTTCAAAATCGGATTCCCCGTTAGATCTCCGTTGGACCACAACACGAACTTGGTGCGGTTCATATCCTGCGTGGCGACAAAGGACTTGAGCATGAGTTCCTGCCTCGGTCCGAACACTTTCAGATCCGACCTCCAATACGCATGAAATGGCACTCGTTCCTCCCATACTGATCCAGGCGTACCCAGTGGTAGACGGGACGCATACGGAGTCTCCTTCACCGTACCAGCATAGTCGTAGCAATCCAGCCCGAAGCGCATCATCATCCCCGCCTGCACCTCCGTCCGCTTTGGCCCATAGACAGCGTCAGATATGTTGTATGCCGTGCTCACACGCGACGCATTGAAGCACCCTGCGAGAGGCTTGATTTGCTCAATCTCCTCTGTTGCCCATTTGCGCGAGTAAAACGCCAGCTCGACGTGAGGCTCGTACAGGTAAAGCCCGTACAGGAGGGAGATAACGGTAGCAGGGATCAGATATTTCAGCACCCAGACGACCGTCCGCCGTCTAGGGTAGCACCATCGGTATCGTGGATACACGGACTTGGGCGAGCCGTGTTGGGACCTGTGCGAAGAAAGAACCGAATGCGAGTCGCTGGCCGTGGCGAAGCGTGAGCGCCTACGAGGCTGGAAGCGAGAAAAAGCGTACAGTGGTAACCGGTCGTACTCGTCCTCAGCCGACATGATTTGGAGTCCGTTGTTCGAGGGTATACGGTCCTTGTCCCCATTAGTCAACCCACTCCAGCGGAGACTTAAATTGGTAGCGTCCTCCTGGTCAGTTCGTGGAGACACTGTATTGGCAGCCTATCCTACGGGCAACGGACGGACCACTACGTGAAGATATAACTACAGTGACACTCCACACACCCTCCTCTCACCACCGCAGTCGTCGGCAGAAACAAGGTACCACCTTACACATAACAGAGACAAAGCACAAGGATGAGGCATTCAACAATTCGAAATCGGGCAGCGGGCAACAACGGCGGAGTCAATATACTGGATTAATGGCTGGGTCTTGGCAAGACGAGGGCTTGTATGAGCATATAGAACCGAGAGGATGTCAGGGAATTGTACATGATGAGAATGATTGGTACAGGGTCGGTGGGATAGAACACGAAGAACACGGATTAAAGATGGTTGTTGGCAGTGTATAGGATTAGGCGGCCTCGCCCGTGTGTTGCATGCTTTGAATGTGGATGTGGATCGAGTTAAACTGGTAACTGCTCCTTCAGACGACTGCGATCGACTTCACACCTCCCTCCCACAAACACCTCCTATCTCATCGCACAACAGGGACACCACCACGGTACACTGGCGTGCCCCTTGCCTGAGGGTTAGTCACAGGAACGTTGGATGGAACACCGTTCAACCGCGTTTGCGGAGCTCCATTACTAGTGTATGCTGCTTGCCCGTTCTTTGAAGGTGCACCCTGCGCCTGAGCTCGCTGCTGCTGCTGCTGTTGTTGTTGTGCTTGTTGATGCTGCGAGTTTGGCCTCTGCGTCACCTCCTCGGGCATACTAGGTGCGACATATAGACTCCGATCGATGTTTTGAGGAATGGGCTGGATCTCCGTGCCAAGTTCCTGTTCAATTCGATATAGATTGAAACGATCTTCATAGGTAACAAGATTGATCGCAAGGCCTAAATGTCCAAATCGCCCCGAGCGGCCAATGCGATGCAGATATGTCTCGCTATTCTTTGGGAAATCAAAGTTGATGACGACGTTGACAGCTTGTATATCAATTCCACGGGTAAGGAGATCAGAACAGACGAGATTACGGCATACGCCATTGCGGAAATCATGGAAAACACGGTTGCGGTGGGATTGTAGCATCTTTGCGTGAGAGTAGAAGCATGAATATCCAAGCTCTGTTACCTTCTTGGCCAAGAGCTCGACACGTTGAGTAGAATTACAAAAGATAATAGATTGGTTGATTTGCAGCTAAAATGAATTTTATGAAACATGAGATTCGACCTGTGAGTACGACGCACCTTGGAGAAGAGGGTGTTCAGACAGTGAACTTTCTGCCGCTCCTCGACATAAGCGTAATATTGAGTTACTCCACGCAGGGTAAGTTCTTCCATGAGGTTGATTTCATATGGAGACCTCATGTGTTTCCCCTGTCATCGCGATGGTCATCAGACTAGTCCAGAGTGCTGCATAGTAAAGTAAGAAATAGTACCTTGAAATCCTTCACAATCATGGGGAATGTGGCACTAAAAAGCATGACCTGTCTGTCTTCGGGCAAGTATGAGAGTAGTTGTTCCATTACTGGAGCGAATTCAGGTGAAAGCAATTTGTCGGCTTCGTCCATCACAAAGACGGGGCATTCAGAAAGATCGGCAACGCCTTTGCCGGCAAGGTCCAATATGCGTCCTGGGGTTCCAACGAGAACGTGCACGGTTTCCGACAATCGGAGAATATCATCTTTAAGGGTCGTTCCACCCGTGGTCACCATGACTTGGACACCCATGTGTTTTCCCAGCGTCTTACATACTTGGGAAGTCTGCAAAGCCAGTTCACGGGTGGGCACGAGAAGAAGCGCCTGAATTTTATTCTTGTTGACGTCTATCTGTTGGAGAGCAGGGATGACGAAAGCGGCCGTTTTTCCAGTGCCATTCTTGGCACGGGCAAGGATATCACGTTTGGTTAGGGCGATTGGGATGGCTTCTTCTTGGATGGGGGAGGGTTTCTCAAAACCAGCCTCGAAAATGCCCATGAGGAGCTCTCTCCGCAAGTACATGTCTTCGAATTCTAGACCTTTCGTAGCGGTCACATCCTCTGTTTGAGGGCGTAAGTCTTTGGGAGGTGCGCGGAGGCCCGCTTTCCAGTTATCATTTGAGGGTCTACGTAAAAATGAAAAAGAATCGCCAGGAAAATAAGGCATAGGACGTACGTTGATGAGGTGGATGGGCCTGTGTGGGACATTGCGGGCGTTAAATGAGGAAAGTGCGAGGGCTGAGGATTTGTTGGCGGTGGTATCTGCAGAGGAAGTGAGAGACAAGTTCAAAGGGCAAACTCAAAAACAGGTCGCTCGTTTCACACGCTCATGCCAACACGTAAATAATTGGCGGCCCTACGGAAAGCTCAGTATATACTCCTTCATCGCTGCCTCCCAGCTGCACTCAACCAGCCCACTGCCACCGCACTGTCGCTCCAGCTCGGTTGGAATCTCCTCCATTGCTGACCTCAGTCGTTGCTTGAGCCTTCTACGGGCGATCTCTAGACCCTTTCCATCCTTCATGTTCCCTAGAATAGCTTCAAGCACGCCAGCTTCGACTTGTTTGTACGAATCAGAATCAGGAGCAGTTATCCTTTCCAGCACTCTTTGGGCCGCCTCGAACGCGATCTTTCTTAGTTTAGTGTAAAAGTGGACCAGTGAACCAGGCGTTCCACAAACAACGGGGCAATCAGGATTGGGGCAACCAGACGGGACAACTTGACCATCGACAGAGCCATTTGCAGCATAGTGATGTACTAGACACTTCCCATGAAAGAAGTTAGGAAAAATAGCGCTTTCCAATGCAACAGGTGCTCCTGCTTGCCATGCAGTGAGGCAAGGGGCTAGGTATGACAGAGGTGTATAGCTTATAGGATAGTTTTGTTGTGGAGGCATTATTTTGTTTGCCTATGCGCGCATATAGTTAGGCCAGGGATGCAATTACGAGTCCTTACTAAGGTTGAAAAAATTGCGTGGACCGGGTACGAATAATTGCCGACAAAGGCGGTTGTAACACCATCCATACAGTCTTTTTCACAGGACATTGCAGTTGGCGTTATGGTAAGAAGCAGCAGCGCAGCTGTGCATAGGCAAGAAATTGGGTATCGCATGGTAGTGGTATGTGAACGAGGAATCCGTGACGTGACGTCGAGGCTGAGATTTACGCAAGGAATCTCCGTGGAAATCATTACATTTCATATACTCTGTCAATATTGATAAGGTGTTCATAATTCACCGGTACATGAACGTCTGAACACCTGTTGTTCGTTTAGATTCGACAGCTCTCTGCAACGTTGGTAAATCAGCGCATCGAGCAACCACACCTCGTTCGGATACCGAAACACCCCCATCGCTGGTATAGACCCCGCAAAGGCATTTATCTCCCAACGTGGCAGCGCTTCCATTCGTCAACTCCTGGCCAGGAATGCAATTTGTTTAATAACCCTGCGACGTTCTGAATGCTGAGCAACACGTCGAAAATCCGACAACAAAGTACTTCTCTTTTCCCTCGCATTCAAATTCCTCTTCCTCTTCTAATACAGGTCCCCCTGGCCGGATAGGTTGCTTCCAAAGACGTCGTGATTTTGACAACGGATGCGACATATGATCGGAACAATATTGATGTTCCCCGTAAACGAACTGAACTCATTCTTGAAGGCCAGTCTTGACTCCGTTTATGAGCCAACGTAGTGAACCGGCAAGTCTTTCACATCAGAATCGACGTCCGCAGTAAAGAACTGTCAACCTTGCAGATTTTACAGGGAAAACCCTTTGAGCAGATCGCTCTTTCATCTAATTTGCGTAGCAAGGTGCAATCCCTTGTTCCATATGCTTCATGACGCCTCCTAGCACGTAATTACGCGTAGGATGTGGCACGAAAGATGCAAGTCGGTCGTCACGTTCTTTCACTATTAACACTTTGAGGTTCCTGCTACCTGGTTGTTCCTAACGATTACCTCGCGCTCGGCATTCACGTCCCCAGGTCTGGCTTCCTCTCCCGAGCAGGGCTAATTTATAACCCTTTAAATTCCTCGGGAACGGTGATGAGCTATTCGCGTCAAAGTTAAGCTCGGTTGCAAAGGCCGAGTATCGTGAAGATCTCTGCGGTATTCACCGTCGTCGCCTTTCTCCATGAGTACTAATCTCTATAACGCGGACTGACGCGTAGAGGCGTCGCGTTGCTAATCGCTGTCAAATTCCGTTTTCTTTAAATATAATTTCCGAACCGAAGTGAGGGTGTTACACCCTTCGCCGCCTCCGTGGAGCATTCAGGAGCCCCTATCGTTCTAAATCAGTGTTGCAGATAAAATGAATAGCTAATTCTTGATGTCGCAATCCGAACTATTGCGTAAAAGCATTTATTCCCAAATGAGTCGAAATCGCCAGTCTCTGAGTCGAGAATTCTCCGCGCTTATCTTGTCATGGAACGGCTAACACGGTAGAACATATTAACAACCGAGAGAAAAGGGATTTATTCTGTATGGTATATGATCTGGGTGAAAGGGCCCCTAAGTAAATATACTACCCATCACCCAAATGTAATGAACCTGCAGGGACCAGCAAGCGAAATAGCGAACAAGGATGAAAATTTTTCAAATCCCCCGATTTATATTTGCCGCCCGTCCTGTTTCGTTAACCGTTCAAACGATCCTTTGTAATCCACCACTAGATGTAGTAATATCACATGTGGAATTACGTAAGAGGCCAACCAAGATGTATGCAACAATTATACAGATAAACGCATCGAAAAAAAACAGCGTGGAAAGGATTGAGGGGAGGGAGTTAAAAAGACAAGAGAGGTGCAATGACATCGGAGCGGGTGTTGCGTAACAACGTCAAGCCCGGCGCAGCCAACCGACTTCCAAGCCAGTCATGGTGCGCAAGCTTTCTGGGTAGGCAAGATTGCTCTCCATCAGGAGGTTTGCAATTTGCCAGCATACGTCCATTGGATAGAAAAGATACTCCGCTTGGGGGAATCCAGGATACTTGTTCAGTATGCTACAAGGTTGTCAAGTCAGCACCCGAGAGAATAGGATTAGCGTCTACCTTGAACTCACCTGTCCAAATCAATCGGTTCATCTGATGGTCGGAAAAGTTTGTACAACACCTTGGCAGCGTGTATTGAGCCGCTTTTAGGACTTGCACGGGACGTCCGCATGCTATATGCAAGGCGAATGCTTGGTTTGAACATCCATAACTCAGGAAGCTGTGAGTTAAATGGAAATAAGCACCGGCATAAACTCACCAGTATCCGGGGATGCTCATCTTCTTCATCGAAGATGACGAACCGGTAAGTAGCATGTGCTTGTACGAACTCATTCATATCTTCAACTATGTACGCCGAAAGCGGTATCTTAGAGGGTCTTTGGGGAACATGAGTGCCACGCTTGTGGGGAATAAAAGATGTAGCTTACTCGGACGCAGAACTGACAGGCCGAATAGCATACTTGAGGATTCGGTAGACCGTGTTTGGGTTTTGGGTATTATCTGACTGGTATCCCTGACAGCGGCCAATAACAGCACCGCATAGGCAACGGACAAGGCGCCATCCTTCGCCTCGCTTAAAATATAAACGAATTCATTAGTGAGCAGTAACGAACAAATATGAAAAAGTCAGGCAGAGGGGAAATGTTCCCCTGATTGTAGCTCCCGCGACATTGACCTTGAAACACGAGAGTTGTTTACAGGGGATTTGATTTGGGACGTTGTGTATCAACCGGGAAACTGTCGCTTCTCACAGTGGGTCCACGCCAAATCAGTGACTAGGACCTCGTGGAGCCTTTACGGTCCCAGATTTCCCAATACTAATGCAACGCTATCCCGAAAGTGATACTGACAGTCATTGGTAGATTCCCAATGCCGGTCTTCTTAATGGTCCAAGAACAAAAATACAACGGAAGCAATTAATTTAAGGTCATACACACCTTCATTTCTTCGGCGATGTATAGGTTGGGCTTCGAGAGTGATGCATCTTCAAATAGAATGTAACTTCCCCCTACTAATGCCTGACGCGGGCGGGGATAAAACCCCATTTTACCATGCTTTGCGACGTGATCATGAAGTTTTTGATCCGCATGACACATCCACGCCTCTACGAGTTCTTGCCAGTGTTCCGAGGGCAAGTCCCTATAGTCGACAATATCGGATGACTGTATAATGGGTAAGGAGCAAGAAGCGCAGACGAAAGAGGAGGGGTTGGACGACATAAGCTGAGCTGCGTCGAGGAGGGGAGAATCATCCAAAAGGGGAGCATCTGGCGATGGAAGTGTCGATAGCTTAACTTCGGAGTAGCCATTTCGCATCTCTATTGTCTTCTTACCAGGCAGAACGCGTCCAGGAAGCAGCTCGGGACCACTTATACGAGTTCTACTCTTCACAATGAAACTTTCACCGCTCTCCAATGAACTGGAAGAGACGGGAACGTCCAATTCGATGTCAATGCCGGGCGCTACGCCGGTCACTCGGAGGAAAATTATAATATGCCGGAGGTTTTCGTGATTCTCTGCGACGTACGCCACATCTATCCCCACTGGGGGTGCGTTTCTCAGTTTCAGCTTTGGATGTGAAGAAGGCACGTACATGATGATTCGGCATTGGACATTTTAGACTTGCTTTTCGGAGAGTGAGAACCGGAAGCCGGTGATTTGGATCCAGACAGAAACCATGGCATATGCGGGGCAGACATACTCCTTGTTCGATTGCATTTCGTGTCGTCAACTCCTTGAGAAAGGCTTGTCCGGCTTTGGACTAGCTTACTCGATGATGAGATAGTATTGACATCCTTTCTCAGTGACTCCGACGGAGCCGGCTCTCGAATAAACTCAGGCAAAGTCAGCAGTGCATGTGGATCCTTTGGTCGGGGGTGATACACGGCGTCCTGGGAATGTAACCTTCCTGAGCCAGAACGCCGAACAAGCTCTGCTACGAATGCCTCACGCTGTTTGACAATGAAAACCACAAGTAAAACTAATTGTAATGGAAAACTTACTTTCTCTTCTTCACGTTGCTTGACCCTCTCAAGCCTCGTTTGCATTCCTCCTTCCAGAACAAACGATTGGCCATGCAAAGTACGCTCGGATGCTTTACCTAGAAGATCAAAGATGTTTTCTAATTCCTGGACATCCGGTTTGTCGTCTCGTTGATTTGACCGTGACGTCGACGATCCTTCTTGCCGTGCCCGTTCCATTTCCGCAAGTTTTGTGGATTTCAGTTCAACTCGTTGATTGTGCAGCTGCGGCGCCACTTTATAGAGTCTATCAATAGCCATTGCGATATTTTCAAGGTCTATGCGCATCTTTTCATCCGGGACTTTTGATGACGCCAATGGATCCTTGCTCTTTGTTTCGTCCAGCGGCACCTGCCCTTCATCATCGTAGTTAGGCGGAGCTTCAAGCATGTACGACGATTCTGCGTCGTACTGTGGAGGCAAAGTATCGTCTAGAAATGATCGGGCGAGGTCCTCGGTACGCTCCCTACATAATAAAAGTATGGTTTCGAGCTCCTCGTCAATGCACGACCAAAGAAGAGCAGCCTCAACAACCAATACAGGGGGAGCACTTGGCCCAAGCATATTAGGTTCAGATGAAAGCCGTTCCAGTCGTAGATCATTCAACTGCTGAGTAAGATTAGAGAGTAAATCCGATGAGGATAATGGCCGCGAGTTTAATGACTGCGGTGTCAAAAATTGCTGTTCCCTCGTAGAGGCTGCTGTAGTTATGGCAGAGAGTCGATTAAAGTGAGACAGTAAAGAGACCAATGCCCTTGCAAGAGTAGCATCTATCGAGGTTAGTGACGGGGAGACATGTTCAATGTGCATCCGTAATTCCTGGATAAGCTCAGCATCAGTAGTAGGCTGAGCGAATTCAATCATCTCTTGCGGTGGGTCTCGGTTACGGAGATTAGTGACAAGAGTTTGTAGAGCATTTGATGAATCTAGTCCGATACGAATATTTGCCCCTTGAGAACTGGTTGGCATGGAATGCCGACGGTCCGGAACGATCGGATTCCAGTTGTCTGGCACGGAGAGGAGGTTGTTTAGAGTCATCAAACACGATCGCTGAACATATGCGATTGACGGAAGCAGTTCATGCTGTAGACGAGGCGTTCATACACTGTTACTATTCCAACTTCAAGCGATGAACGTACAAGAACCGCTTGGGGCCTATCCGAAGATGCGTTATCTTCCGTCTCCAGATCGATCAGGGGCGACGTAGTATTGCGCAATACAGACGTAGCGCCGCTAGGCGGCACCCCGGATGACCGAATCTGTTGGAGTTCATTGACAGGGAATGGTGCTGGTACATCTGCAAGAGCAGAGGATTGTTGTTCAGACTCAGAAACAAGCTTGGTCCGGGTTAGAGTAGCCATGGAAGATGGACGGCTGAATTCGACAAACGAGCGGCCATTTCAGAAAAAAAAGACGAATATGAGCTTGCTCAACTCACTGGACGAATTTGGTATGGCCAAACAACCATAAATATTTCCGCTCTGTATTGTTACCACCATCAACCGAAATTCAGGCCTGAAGAGTCAGAAGACGTACCCGCAAGACTTTTCCCCCAATGATAGACAGATAAGCAATCGCGGTCGAGATAGGTGGTTCTCGGCTGTCTATTCGGCAGCCTATTGAATAAAGATACAACGAACTTGCAGGAGTGAGTCTCTATTTGTGGCGTGAGAGAAGACGCGACTCGTCTTACAAAAGGATTTGAAGGGTTACTGGTGCCTGGTTAGCGTGGATCGATGGTTCAGTCAACTCACCGTGGCCAATAGCCGAAATGACCACCCGCTGTGTCGGGTCACGTGACATACGGATGCTTTGCCTGCAGGGTTGAAGTTTCGACCTTGAGAAACGCGCATCAGTTTGGCGATCTATGAATCTACACTACCACGTTTCTTATGGGCGGGAAACACATGTTGTGCCAAGATATGCATTCGCAGCTCTCGACTTTGTGATCGTTTGGCACTGTGAAGGTGGACCTTCCGACACAATTTGGCTGATGTCGCCAAGTGGCACATTGATAATCATGCACATCCCATATATATA
>QFEO01004392.1:0-11321 GCA_003316615.1 Amanita pseudoporphyria
AAACCATACTGCCCTGCGCAGACAGGACGAACTTCACGGGGTTAAATGACAAAAAATAGGACGATGATGTAGCTTCAAGAAATAGTTAACCATGACAAGAGAAATCCTACGTAAAATTTGTCACAGCGAGTCTTGACGCACTTACGTAGGAAATACCTGATTCAATTTTAATTAGTTCGAGCACCAGTTGGCTTAGCGGGCGGTAAAGTATTTGCATTAGCTTCCGACGCTGGTATATCCCAAGATGCGCCCAGAAAAAATAAATATTATCCAGATTTGCCGCAGAGAATAGGCGTGTTGGTGTTGACTGTCGAGAGGATGTCTTCGTATTGGTTAGTCGAAAAAGAACAGCTTGACTGCGGAGGTGTAGGGTGGGCAGTGTTACGCACATATGTGTCCCCAGGGAAGGATGCTATCCGTTGTCGATGAGTGACCCACAATTAAGCGGTTCCGCGAAATGGAGAAAGAGCGCTGGACTGACGTGCCCATGTTGGCTTGCTTGTTAATGATATTTGTCAAAATGACCCTGGTGAGATGATTGTCGTCGGAGGTCAAAGCCGTTTTGGGCACCCAAACCCGACTGCGCACCTGATCGACATTCGTCCCTAACAAGCGCATTCTACACGGCGCCTCTTCGAGTGCACACAACCGCAAAAGCCTCGCCACCACAATGGCCGCCCTATCAACTACATTCCCCCGCTCTGGCGTTCTCGTCCTCGGCTCGTCCTCCATCCAATCTCTCGTTCCGTCCACACTCATATCCCAAGTCGAGTCCCTACTCGACTCACATAGGATAGAAGAAGCTATCGAGTTAGCGGACCAGAAACTTAGAAAGCTCCAGCTTCAACCCGATTCTTCACTTTCCTCCCCCTCTCCGACTCCAGGTCAATCACGCCCACACCCACAACCGCAACCACCAGTGCAAGACGAAGTTGATGAACTCCATTATGTCTACCAACGCCTCGGCTTCCAATGTTTCTCAGAGACACGATTCGAAGACGCCGGAAAGTTGTTCTTAAATGGGGATTTGGACCCGAGGGTGTTGATTAGCTATTATCCGGAGTTGAGAGGGGCCCTGTTTGGGCCTGCGGACGAGGTGGACGTGTTTCAAGGTGTGGTGGATAGAATGCCGATCGAAGGTTCGGTAGATGAGTTGAGTGAGTCCTTTTGTCTTTCTTTTTTGATTTTGTTCCCTACTCGTTCTTCTTGTGTTTCTTTATCCGTCTTTATATACTCATGTCCAATTATACATTTCTACACTTTCCACATCTTATAATACCTTCACACCCCAATATCTTACCCACTCACGCTATCGGTGTCGGAACTGATGCTAGTTGCGGCGAACATAGTAATGAACTACTCTCCACGTCTTTCTCCGAACACGCGGACCGCGCTAGGGGCGGTTGAGTTGAAGAGGATTCTAGTCATGGCGGCGGAGGAGATGTTGGAGACGTTTTTGAGGAAGTGGATAAGGGGAAAGAGGAGAAATAATAGGCTTTCCTCGTCATCTGCTGAATTCGCAAAGGATAAGATCAAAGAAGGGACAAAGGAAAGAACGAAGGCAAAGGGAAAAGGAAAAGCAATTGTCGATCCTTGTTTTCCGGTTCGTATGTATACTTAACGTTTTTCGATTAGAATCTGACAAATAACTTTTTAGGTCGTGGACACCGTCCTCTTAAAACTATATGCCCAATTTGAAAAAATGTCCGAGCTATATGCGCTCCTCCACGGTCCAAACTACGTCGTTCTTTCCGAGGTCGAGGATATCCTAATCAATATGCGTCAATTTCACGCGCTATGTATCTTATATAAACAGCAGGGGGAAGATTCAAAGTTGCTTAACCTGTACGCCAAGTGAGTGTGTATTCTGTTTACGGTTTAAAGGATGGATAGGTCTGAATAGGTTGGTGGCTTTAGGTTGATTGATGGAGAATGGGCGGACGATCGGATTAGTAATCCCATTTCCGATATGGTGGGCTTGCTGCAGGACAAGAAAGATCGGGGACTAACGCAAAAGTGGGCGGTGTGGTTGATTAAAAGGGATCCTGAGCATGGTATTAAGGTACGCATCTCTCTTTCTCGTTCTTTTGACGCGTCCCTTACGCCAGTGTCACGTACTGTATATATTCAGCTCTTGATGCAAAAAGACGCTGGCAAGCGAAAAGACAAACAAGAAGACGATATCGTACTGCTAGACCAGGTGAAGGCCGCGAACGAACGAGCTGGACGGGATTATTTAGAGTATCTCGTATTGCAGAGAAAGTCGATATCGCCCGAGCTGCATACTCGGTTGGCGGTGACGTGTGCGGAGAGGGTGGTCGAGATTTTAGAGAAAGATGAGGCGGTAGGAAAGCTATGGAGGGCTAAAGGTGTGTCAGCCATGTACGGAAAGACTTATCTTTACTTGACTTTCGTATAGCTTCATCATATGCGTCGTCGCATACACCGGTGGAAACATCATTTGTGTCTTACTTTTCTTCAACAACGCCGGACTCGGAGTCTAAACGCGCGCGGCTAAAGCTAATCCTTTTCCTCGCCGGATCGTCTTTGTATGATCCTTCTCTCGTCAAAGAACGTCTCTCGGGTCGGGAGAACTTGTTAAAAGTCGAGTTTGCGACTCTTGATGCGAGGCTGGGCGATCATAAGGCCGTTTTGACGAACCTTATGTATGAGGTGAGGGATGTTGTAAGCGCGGAAGTTTATTGCATGGTTGGTGGAGGTGGGGCGGGTGTTGTGACGAGGAAAGCGGCGCTGGGAGCCGCGGAGAGCGGAGGGTTAGGGGCATGGGTAGTTGGATTATATGGCGGCTCGGTGGCGGGGGCAGGGATGGGTAAGGGAGTGGACTCGGAGGAGAAGAAACGGTTACTGAAGCTATTGTTGGAGGTGAATATGAGCAATACGTGAGTGCCAATTCAGCGCTTTTGTGATGGGTCTATGACCGATCCACTTGATTAGGAAAGGGACGCCGGTACAGACAGCAAGGTTTTTGAGTTCACAAGCTGTCAATTTGGACGGTATAGACGTGAGTACTCGAGTGTCAATTAGTTGCCACGCTCTTGATACTAATGGCACTATAGGTCATTTCGCTTGTTCCACCGGATTGGCCTCTGCAGGTCTTGTCGTCATTTTTAGCCCGGTCGTATAGGCGGACATTGCATTTGCAACACGAAGGTATGATCGTGAAGAGTATCACTGCGGGTCAGAATCTCGAGGTTTGTCATTCGTTCGCTCTCTCGACTTTGCATCTGACTGACTATCGGAGCAGGCCAACGACAAGTCATGGTATACTTTGAGGGAAGAAGGGTATGATATTGAGGAAGCGGCAGAGGATGACCAGGCCAATGGTGGAGTTGGTGAAGGCAATAATGAGAAGAGCACGATTTCGTCGATGGACGAGAAGGACGGAAGTATACCTTGAATAAATGACGCAGTTTGGATCATGGAGAAGTGCATATTGCCCGGATATATTCTCAAATTGGACGTATAGTTTTTCTCGGTTCATGTCCTCAGTCTGTATGAACCGCCTTCAATCACGTTCTATCTAACCGGAAAGAAATGCAGATAAAGCAGGGTATACAAACCAGAAAACGGGGACGACTTTTCAATTTACTTTCGCGTTGTCCCTCTCCTCCCTTACCCACTTCTTCTCCGAGGAGAAACGAATGGGTTTGAGGACATGAGCGAAGGAGCAGAACCAGAACTTAAAAAAAGGCCGACTCGGACAGGCGAGGGAAAGCGCTCACTAAACTCCCCCGCCTCACCACGATTCCGCCCACCATACGTACAGCCGTACCCAGTACCATGCACAACCCTAGTGTTGCTTCATATAGTGATACGCACAGCTTGGCTCAAAGCCGTATGCCGGCCGTCACTGAGCCTGAAGCCGAGTGGGCATAGGCTGTGCGAGAGGCATCCAGCAGCCACATGGCTCAGCGCTCAGGTTCAAGTCTGAAGCCGTTACCTCTTTTGGTGGCTGAATCATGCTTTTTCTATCCAGATTTTTGCGCCGAGCTGGGCCGTCACGTCAATAGCCTCGTGGATATGTCAGTGTGGGGGAAAGAGTCAGCTTCCATGCTCGCATGTACACAATATATCGGATGCCTCTTGAGGTTACCAATCGATACTATCTGCTTCAGGTCCCCCTTCTTCCCCCACATCATGTCCTTTGAGGGTGCTGCACACGCACACATCGACCACTCTGACTTCAATGATGTTGTCCGCGATCAGAACATCATCGACGTCAGCGATTCTGTTGTCACTGATACCGGCCATAACATCAATCATTCCATCATCATTGGCAGTTATCATGTAACCATTAATCTAGCCTCCGCCCCAGAACGCGACCACCCCCGTCTAGGCACTGAATCATGCACCCCTTCCGAGATGGCATCCAGACAATCAGCTCTTCGTCCGACATTCCGTTCTGCAGCCACCGATCTCCACCTCATTACTGCTTGCCTCATCATCGAAATCGTTCAGTCTCTGCCTGCCTCTGATAACTTCCATAATCTGAAGGAGGATCTAAGTGAACTGCGGAAAACGCTGGACCTCAGTGGACTGGCAATCGAAGCATACCAGCGCACGCCAGTAGGTCGAATACTTGCACGCACTATTAGCGAGGTGGCGCGCTGGATTGGAGTGCTACGAGATTTGCTAAGTGCGATCAGGGATTATCAACGGGGTGTCAGGTCAATGCGCCTGTTTTTATCCTTGAGTCCATCGTCGAGAGGTGGGCGTGAATTAGGTGAAATACATATTTGGAGAGGAAAATTGTCGGATTGTCAGAAGTTACTAGGCCAGTGCTTACAGGTATTAGACTCGTGCGTCTTGCCTTTCTTCCACGTCTTGACATTGCTAAAACAGTATATTATTGTTAGCGCTTCATTGCATGCCTTTGGGAGCAGCGTGCGGGTACAAAATATATCATCCGAAGATTTCAATTGTCTCCTACGACAAGGCCCTCCTTCCCTACGCCACTTGCAAGTCAGCAAAATTACCGTAGTTGATCATTTGGGACGAAACATACCGGTTCCAACCATCTTCTGCTCCGCATGGGTGGTAAGCTCTGATCACAAACACATCGTCAGCTCATATATGTTCGTATGTTAGGATTTCTATGTTTTCATCAGCGAGCTTTCCAAAGATAGTGCCGGCTACGAGTTTATAGAGCGACATGACTTTAGGACCCTTCATCATAACAAAGTCATTCATCCATCAGAGTTCCCCGACCGTGTTGCGTCGGGAATGACAGTCGAAATGAGTATTATCTCGCGACGGAGAGCTTCCTCTCAACCCAGTACAAAGAAGTGTCCCCGATGCGGTTATAGTACATCAGTCCCTGTGGGTAATAATTGGGTCGAGTGGGAAGTACCTTCAATTTCTATCATCAGCTGTAATTTAACAATGTTAATGACAGTTATCATTGCTCGGGACAATATCAATTATCTGACAAGGAGGAGATTGTTTCTCAAGCATCGTATGTACTACATACTAGTACATTGATAGATAAATATAATGGACCCATAGCAGCAACAATTCTCAATGGTACAATGAGGATAATGTAAATAATTCTCACCACGAACATATTATCAAGACAGGGGTATGTTCCAGTAAATCTACAACTGATTGTATGGAACTCACTGAGTCCCAATAGTCTCCATCTATGAGTGATTTTGAACATGAGGTTGGTGTCAAAGGTTGACATTATTACTTTATTTCTGTGTCCTCAGCCTGTGAGTGATTTGCAAATGAAATGGGAGTCAACAGCTGACCTGGTCACTTTGTTTCTGTATCCTCAGTTTGTGAGTGATTTTAAGGATGAAATGGGAGTCAATGGCTGACCTAGTCACTTTGTTTTTGTGTCTTCAGGGAGTGAGTGATTTTGAGGATGAAATGAGAGTCAATGACTGACCTAGTCACTTTGTTTCTGTGTCCTCAGTATGTGAGTGATTTTCAGGATGAAATGGGAGTGAATGGCTGACCTAGTCAATTTGTTTCTGTGTCCTCAGTATGTGAGTGATTTTCAGGATGTTACACTCCCCCACAGTTTCTGGTTGGATCTGGCCAATAGTGATGTGCATGGCCCAGCTTGGCTCAAAAGCCCCAGCTTGGGCTCAAAATAAATATAAGCCAGGCCCCAGTTGAGGGCTCAGGCCAGCTCAGGCCAGGCTCAGGCTTAGGCCAGGGCTTAGTGTGATTGTATGCATAATTATTAAATATATTAAATATATACATTATATATATATTATAAGGCCTTGGGAGGGGTGTGGGTGAGGTGGAAGGGGCATGGTCAAGGGTGTGGATGAGATGGGGGGGGGACAGGGGAGCACAGTTGAAGCAGGAGGGGAGCAGTTGAGAGTGGGAAGGGTGTGGTTGAGGTGGAAGAGGTGGGGGACAGGTGGGGGGGGGGCATGGTTGAAGTGGGAGGGGTGCAGTCAAGCTGGGAGGGGTGCAGTTGAAGTGGGAAGGGTGCAGTCAAGGTGGGTGACAGGTGGGGGGGCATGGTTGAAGCAGGAGGTGTGTGGTTGGAGTGGGAAGCACACAGTTGAAGCAGGAGGCATGTGGTTGAGGTGGTAGGGTGAGTTTGAGGTGGGAGGGGTAAGTTTGAGGTGTGGGGAATGCAGTTGAGGTGGCAGTCAAGGCAGTTGAGGTGGGTGAGGTGGGTATGTGTGATGTAGGGCACACCAGTCACAGTGTGACCTGAAGCTGTGGCTTCAGGGCTCAGCTCAGGCTTCTGAAAATTGAAGCTGAGCCTTGAGCCCTATGAAGCCCTCATTAAGGCCCAGCTTGGCTCCAGCTTCAAGGGCTTGGCAGCCAGGGCTTCAGGGCTTTGGGCCAGGCCCTGCACATCACTACCAGCCAAACTCCAGTGAACTTCAGTGAACTCCAGGCAAACTCCAGTCAATTTTCCTGGCCTTGGGGTCACAAACTGAAAGTCTAGTCTTGAATATTGAACTTCAAGTGTGGACCTAGTGGTATCCATTTGGATTAAGTCTTATGGGAACAGCCTAGAATACTACACTTTCCAGTCTAAGTCCAGAAAGTTTGGGTGGATACCACTGAACTCCACTGAACTCCACTGGATTCTACTGAACTTCAGTGATTTCCAGTGGATTCTAGTGCATTACTGACTTTTAACAACATGTGTGACATTGTTTGTGACCAAATCATACAAAATTAGTATTGCTTGGCAGCATTTTTCAGGCACTGATAAGATATGTTACACATGTACATATCATATACCATATCAGTATTGTTTGGGATCATTTTTCAGGGACTGATAAGATAGCAACAGTGTGTTACACATGTACATGTCATATACCATATCAGTGTTGTTTGGGATCATTTTTCAGGGACTGATAAGATGCAACAGTGTGTTATACATGTACATGTCACATACCATATCAGTATTGTTTGGGATCATTTTTCAAGGACTGATAAGATATGCAACAGTGTGTTACACATGTACATGTCACATACCATATCAGTATTGTTTGGGATCATTTTTCAGGGCCTGATAAGATATGCAACAGTGTGTTACACATGTACATGTCCCATACCACATCAGTATTATTTTTCAGGCACTGATAAGATATGCAACAGTGTGTCACACATGTACACTTGCAACACACTGTCACATCTTATCAGTCCCTGAATAATGATCCCAAACAATACTGATGTTGTATGTGACATGTACATGTGTAACACACTGTTGCATATCTTATCAGTCCTTGAAAAATGATTCCAAACAATACTGATATGGTATGTGACATGTACATGTGTAACACTGTTGCATATCTTATCAGTGCCTGAAAAATGATCCCAAACAATACTGATGTGGTATGTGACATGTACATAACACACTGTTGCATATCTTATCAGTGCCTGAAAAATGATCCCAAACAATACTGATATGGTATGTGACATGTACATGTGTAACACACTATTGCATATCTTATCAGTCCTTGAAAAATGGTTCCAAACAATACTGATATGGTATGTGACATGTACACTTGTAACACACTGCCATATATCTTATCAGTGCCTGAAAAATGATCCCAAATAATACTGATATGGTATGTGACATGTACATGTGTAACACACTGTCATATACATATCTTATCAGTGCCTGAAAAATGATCCCAAACAATACTGATATGGTATATGACATGTACATGTGTAACACACTGTTGCATATCTTATCAGTGCCTGAAAAATGATCCCAAACAATACTGATATGGTATGTGACATGTACATGTGTAACACACTGTCATATATCTCATCAGTCTGTAAAAAATGACAGTACTTTCCACTCAGCCACATGTTCCAGTGGAATCCCAGTGGAATCCCAGTGGATTCCTAGGAATCATAGTGAACTTTTGTTGGACTCATCAAGATTCCCACCCCATTCCCAGGGTGTTCCCTGCACATTCCCAGTGCATTCCCAGTGTGTTCCCAGTATATTCTCAGTGTTTGGAAGTGTTTTTCAGGCACATGTGACTGTGTTACAGGCATACATGTCACATACAATATTAGCCTTATTTGGGAGCATTTTTCAGGCACTCATAGGACATGTGACAGTGTGTGACAAACATACATGTCACATACAATATTAGCCTTGTTTGGAAGCATTTTTCAGGCACAAATAGGATATGTGACAGTGTGTAACAGGTGGATATGTCACATACAATACTAGCATTGTTTGTAATCATTTTTCAGGCACAAATAGGATATGTGACAGTGTGTAACAAGTGGATATGTCACATAGAATACTAGCATTGTTTGCAATCATTTTTCAGGCACTGATAGAACTTGTGACAGTGTGTTATAAGTGCATATGTCACATACAATATTAGCATTGTTTGGAATCATTCTTCAGGCACTGATAGGACATGTGATGGTGTGTAACAAGTGCATATGTCACACACACACACAATATAAGTGTTGTTTGGAATCATATTTTAGGCACATATAGGACATGTGACAGTATAAACCAAGTACCACAAAACAGTACAAATCATGCATAACAGGTACAAAATGGGTGGTATAAATGGATGGGATGAAAACAAAACAAAGGTGGGCAGTTTAATTAGTAAAATACAAGTACAATACAAGTACAAACAAAATGGATATGGATTAGGATGAAAACAAAACAAAAGAGGTTAGATTAAGGTTAATGGGTACAAAACCAGTGAAATACAAGTACAATATAGGTAAAATACAAGTAAAATACAAATTCATACAGGTGGGTACAGGTGCAGATGCAAAATATATGTAAAACAGGGCCTGTCAGCAGCATGAAAATGGATAAGCAGGCTACTTACCTGATAAAGAGATGGGGGGTGCAGTGGGTACAGGTGCAGGCATGGTAGGCATGATGGATGCAATGGGTGTGGGGTGGATGTAAAGGGAGGCGCAACAGGTGTGGTGGTGTGAATGGATGTGAAACGAGGGGTGTGGCTGATCTGATGTTGTGAAAATGGATGTAAAATGGGTGGGGCAGCAGGGTGCAGGCGCATTGGTGGGTAACAGATGTGAAACGAGGGTGTGGAGGTGTGGTGGTGGGTAACGGATGTGAAACAAGGGGTGTGGCCGATCCAATGTTGTGAAAACAGGTGTAAAACAGGTGGGGGCAGCAGGTGCAGGTGCATTGGTAGGTAATGGATGTGAAATGAGGGTGTGGAGATGTGGCGGTGGATAACAGATGCGAAACGAGGGTGTGGCAGTGGTGGGTGCAGGTGTAGTGGGTGTGGGTGTGGGTGCGGCGGGTGCATGGCGGGTGCAGTGGGTGTGGCGGTGGTAGGTGCAGGTGTGGCGGGTGTGGGTACAGCAGGTGCAGTGGGTGCAGCAGTGGTGGGTGCATGGGTGTAGGTGTGGTGGGTGGATGGTGTGCAGGTGCAGTGGGTGGCACAGCAGATGCAGTAGGCATGAAATGGGCATGGAACATGGCCTGTTAGTACAAGATTGAATAGTGAACTGGTGAGGTACTTACCTGGTGAATGGTGGTGAGGCACAGTGGGTGCAACAGGTGGAGATGGGGTGCAAGTGTGTGGGACTGATGTGGCAAGTGATGTGATGTGGTGGATGCGGTGGATGTGGCAGGTGCAAAATGGATGTCAATGAATGAAGAACGGGTGGGGTAGCACTTACCTTGAGGTGATGACAATGGGTGTGATGGTGGTGTGGTGGGCAATGATGGGGGCGGTGGGTGATGATGGGTGCAGTGCAATGTGGGTGTGGTGGGAAAAAGCTGTGCCAGTCAGATACCACCGGAATTGAGCATTCCAGGTCGGAATTTGAATACCCAAACTCAGCTAAATTGGTGGTGGCCAGACTCCACTGTATGTTCATCAGAGTTTGGTGGAGTTCAGCAGAGTTCGGCTGGATCCGACCAGATCTGACTGGAAACAGTGGGGGAGTGTAACATCCTCATTGCATGAGACATAAAATGGTCACACCTGTACTTATAACACACTGTCACAAACACATAGTGCCTGAAAAATGGTTGCCAACAATACTGATATTGTAGTTGGACACAAACTTGTAATAAGCAATGCACCAGACACAACAGGAAGTGACTGAACTCAACCAAACTTGACTGGACTCAGCTGGACTTTCCGGAGTTCAGCCAGAAAATGTGGGGGAGTGTGATATTCTGCTGCTACCTTAACAAATGGACTAAACCCAACTCATACCCATTACCCCTCATATCTGATCTCATGTCAAAACTAAAAGGATCAAAGTTCTTCACAAAACTAGATCTATGATGGGGATACAATAATGTCCATATTAAGGAAGGAGACAAATGGAAGGCTGCATTTGTAACAAACAGAGGATTATACAAACCAACAGTGATGTTCTTCAGATTACGCAATTCACCCACTACATTCCAAGCCATGATGGACAACTACTTCAGAGAAATGATTGATGAAGGCTGGATTGTAATATACATGGATGATATACTAATCCATGCGACGACTCGGGAGGAACTCAAGAAAAGGACCAAACACGTTTTAGAAAAAACTAGAAAATAATGACTTATTTCTCAAAATGGAGAAATGCACATTCGCTCAAACAGAAATCAAATTTCTCGGAATGATTATATCACATGACATGATCATGATGGATCCAATTAAACTCACTGGTATTAGGGATTGGCCTCCCCCAACCACAGTTAAACAAATATGCTTGTTTTTAGGATTTGGAAATTTCTACAGAAAATTCATATCAGGATTTGCACATGTAGCACAACTGCTACAAGATCTCACGAAGAAAAACAAAATATGGGACTGGACTATGGAATGCCAAGCAGCATTTGATCT
>QFEO01004398.1:558-12551 GCA_003316615.1 Amanita pseudoporphyria
TTACAGAATCGGTTCTGGTGGCGACGAGGGCAACGCTTCAACAGAGCATGATATCACCAAAAAACGGATTACACCCATGGGTGGTTTCCCTCACTACGGTATTGTCAAGAACGATTTCCTCATGCTAAAGGGTTCATTACCTGGAACGAAGAAGCGTGTAGTCACGATCAGAAAATCGCTAATGGTACATACATCTCGTCGCGATCTGGAAAAGGTGCAACTCAAGTTCATCGATACATCATCAAAATTCGGTGTAAGTGCAAGTTGTATGTCTAAGATCCGTCATATTGACGCGTCACATTCAGCACGGAGCCTTCCAAACTTTCGAGGAAAAGGCAGCGTTCTTGGGGACACTCAAGGCGAGGGCATGAATGGATTTTGTCGTTTTTTTCTGTACTACATTCCATATATTGTTGCACATTCAGGATTGCGTGAGAAAAATGTACCAAATTTGAGACGAGCCAGCAAAAGTTCAGCGCGTCCTGGGACGCCCAAGTCGTCGAAGTGCAAGTTGCGGTATGTCTGTCTCCTCCGCTTGACGACACGATGTTCACAGCCCCACAGGATGACTGCACGTCACATTGATGCTGAGAGCGTCCTCGCAGGGCCTCGGTTTTCCACAGCCAGTTGTCTGTGTTCGTCGACGAGCACGCCTTTTTCTCCGGGATCCTGCCATTATACAATGTCGGATACGGACGTTGGTCACTGGTGCATCTTTACTGTTTGGCCACGATGTTCAAACTACGAACGACAACACGCGCGAAAGACAAGACGTCGGCCTCAACTCTGCCTACCAGAGCCCAGCACCACAATGTCCACACACTGGGAAGGGACTAGATGCTTTTCCGGAGCTACCGACAGTCTCTTACTCTTCGGGCGGACCACAACCGCCTGCTGTAAAGAAGATCCGCTGGAAAGAATATCTCAACGCTCAAAAGCATTCCGCAAAGATCTCGACTGTTGGATACGGCCAAAAAGGTACTCTGCATGCAGAAATAGATGCTACCGGAGTCGCAGCCGCACGCGACAGGGTTTTACGCGTGCTAGAGTCAACCGTGAGAGCCTCAGAGGCATGGGATGCTTATACCACTCTATGCAACATGGTTTCCGACAATCACAAGGAACCAGTTATTCCCTTCGCTCATTTGCACAGACTATGTCGCCTCCTGTCAAGCAGCAGACCAAAAACGCATTTGCAATTCCTACGCTTGCTGTCTGCTTCGAACTTCATCCGGAGTACGGGCGGCCGTATTCACCGACACGAGTGGAACGCGGTCATCGACCACGCCGGGAGAGGCTGGCGGAAGGTACGCCCAGAAGATTGGGAAAATGCATTGAGCCTTTACAATGACATGATCAATGGATACCCGCCTGGAGCAACGCTCGATGGCAGTGTTCAGGCATCCGAAGACGACAAAGTGCATGCGCTAAAGCCTGACATATACACACTCAACTCACTGCTTAATATTGCCGTTGAAACCTCCCAACCTTCCGCCGTGCGTCGCGCCACGGCCCTGTTGGATGAGGCAGGAATAACTCCGAACAGGATAACTTATCTGACGTTGTTGAAGTATTATGGACAGGCTCGACAGATGTCTGGTGTGCGCTCGACCATTCTGAGAATGAAGGAACAGGGGCTTGAATTGGGCCTGGATGGCGTTAATGCGTGCATATGGGCGTACGGACAGAACGAGCGGCTCGACCTGGTCACGTTAATTTATCGTCTGCTCCGTCATAACGTGTCACCTGAACAAGATGTAGAAGCCGACGACAATCCGCTTGTTTTGGCCCGACACCTTGAGGAAGAGGAGTACATTGGCGGTTTGGACGATATCACGCCCGACGAGGCTACGTTTGCCACGGTGATCCAAATAATGGCTTACCATGGAGACTTGTTCTCTACCTTAAGCGTGTTCGTTGATATGCTCGCCTTTCTTCCTAACCGTCCAGATGCTGGAATGCAAAAAAGTGAAGGAGACATCACTTCAATAGCTGTCACGCTGACGAACGCCGTTTTCCGAGCTATTTTTCTTGGGTTTTCCCGGCACGGAATTCCTCCTATGCAAGATGAAAAGTCGCTGCCCCCTCGCTTGCGTATCAGCAACCCCCCCGGTCGGCCGCATTGGACCTTGCAAAACCTGCAGACAGTATTTGACACGTTTTTGAATCTGCCGAAAGAAATCAGGGCTTCTCGATCAACTCTGCACTGGATCATGCAGGCTTTTGACATCACCAGCGATAAAGATGACGTTATCCTTCGAGAGGTCTGGAAGAAGTTGGATGAAAGGTTTGGGATGCGTTGGGTTGCACCCACCAATCGGTTGGCCGCGTGGCAGAGGAGGTTATTTCCTGAGACTGGCAGAGATCCTGTCCAGAATGCCCCTTCTCGGGTTGAGGCGAAGGAAGAAAATTTCATGCTTTAAGTTATTCATCGATCACGGCTCGTCTCTTCGACCATTCTAGCTCAACACTTTAGATATAATACATGCAACTTACACCAACTTGCTCGATACGGCACATCAATATACATAGTATTTCATGACACAATCTACCCTTAATTGACCAGCTGCGGATTAAGTCTACTGTAACTTCTCGTCCTTCCACTGGACGTAATCTTCCCAAGATACGGTACATACTCTGCTCTGATACCTGCGGAGTTTAATGCTTCTGCGAAGGTCTTCCGTGATCAGGCCGTTCCATCCAGCCTTGCGAATTGCACTGTCAATTGCCTCGATCTTATCCCAGCCTTGATCGGGCATCACGTCAGGCAAGTATGTTGCAGAGAACTTTTGCTTGGAAGTTATGCGTGGCAGAGAGGGGGACGAGGAGAACGGAGACGGCGTTTCGGACGTGACCAGCGGTTGTAAAGACGATGGATGAGGGAACGATATTAAGATACCATGAACCCCGATAGTCCAGTCGAGATAGGACGCAGCGTCCTCAAAGTCTGTCAGTAAAGAGATCCTGTTGGCATGGACCGATAAGCAGGGCGAGACATAGATAGACGGGGAGGGGGTTACGTACACGCATTCGAGATGGGGGAGCTCGGCTTTGGAAATTTTACGAAAGCGCGAGTCGCGGAAGGCGCTGACGAGGGCGTATTCGGCGATCCCTTCGTGGAGAGGGAGCGGGTCGAAGGTGCCGATGCAGCCGCGAAGATGTGGGGCCCGGGACGATCGAGTATTCCAAGTCACGAACAGCGGGCTGCATTGCGCTCAGCATCCGCAGTCCTGGCAGTAGAGCGGTGGGGACGTACTACTTATCGTTGGGGAACGTTGCAGGGAGCGCGGGTGCAGAGGCAAGGGCGCAGTCGAGGGCGTTGAAGGCGTGGAAGCAGTGCTCTGGCCGACAGACGTTGTTGCTTCCCTCATCTAGCTCTTTTGCTAGACCTGCATCTGGGTCCGCGTGTGCAGAGAGCATTGGGATGTGGGATAGAATCCAGCGCTTCAGGCCCCTCAAACTGGGCCCTGATGGAAGAGGAATTGGAAGTGTGATTATTATTTACAAAATTCATCGTCAAATTCATCCAATATTACGTCGTTCAATCGATTGCTTCAGATTTCTGATGTGAGTAATCGCGAATACGGACATGTGTCATATATACTTGAGTAAGTAGATATAAGATAGATCAATTGAGCCTGTAGAAAAGACCTAGGTATGGAAGCGGCTTCCGCTGAATATGTGGTGTAATCATGACAAATAGACGATGAGACTTATAGCTAGTGCCTGGATGAGATGAGGCTATGATTCGAGAGATAGAAAGTGATGAGATGGTAACAGGGAAGACTTCTCAAACTACAACACCGAGAAGATGGAAAACAGACGAGGAAGGAGAGATAGCGAGAAAGAGCGACAATGTAAAGAGCGTCGAAGTGGTGAATATGAAAAAGGGAAGATCATACCAAGGGAGATCAACAACATTTCCAGCTTCCTGAACGCCGGGTATTCTCGCGGGCTTCTTCCTCTTCCGCTTGAGCAGCCCATGATGGAGTATTGACGTTTGTTAAAAAAACGCTGTCGCTCTTCTTCAGCTCACTTTCCCGCTCAATACTATCTTTTCTAAGTATGATGGCTGAGATAAGGTGATCGAAGAGATTTTGGATACCTGTCAAATAATTTATTAAGATGCAGATATAGAAACGATCCGGTCATACCAGTATCATCTTTTGCTGAAACTTCAAAAAGTTCCATGCCTTTGGTTAAACCCCATCCACAGTCGCTGTCATCATCAATAGCTTCTTCATCAGCTTCGCCAATGCTGTTGCTACTGCCATCTCCGCTATCGCTCCAGAGGCCCGGCTGGGAACCGAAATAGGAACCGAACCGAGATGACTGGGGTGTCCGAGACAGAGGCGTGCTCGCATTAGAGCGATTCGAAACGCCGACTGTTCTGGGGCGAACTTGTAATGAAGTCTTGCTCCGCTCTAAACCAGATGAACGACCGGAAGGTAGATCTAAATATGGAGGAGTCGTATCTGGTGAGGTTGGAGGTGTCGGGGATACAATCGTAGGGGGCCGAATGCCAGGGAAAGAAGTGAAGCGAGGTCGAATATATGAAAATGCGGAAGGAGGAGGCGGCGGCGGCGGAGGTGGGGGTTTCGGTGGAGGGAACCAGTTGTGCAAGGATAAGCGGGCGAGATCAGGTGTAACCTCTCTTTGGCAGTGAAGATCGGCCTTCGCGCCGACAATATAGATAAGAAGTTCTGGCGGACAGTTCTTTCTGAGTTCTGGAAAGCGAGTGTAAGAGAGTGTTCAAACGAGTGAGAAGCCCAGAACCTTGCAGCCAGCCACGGATGTCATCGAAAGTGGATGCTTTGGTTATGTCGTACAATACCAGAGCCGCGTTTGCGCCTGGGCTAAAGTGAGTGACTCATAGTGCGCAATAGTTGACCACAGCATACCTCGATAGTACATGGGTGCCTTCAGCGACCGATGATTAGAGAGGATGATAAAGTCAGGATGATAACGCACCATGCTTCGAAATCTTTCCTGGCCGGCAGTGTCCCACAATTGCAATCGGACTTTGAGGCCATTAACGTACACCTTCTTCGTAACAAAAAAGGCACCGCTCGTCGAGGTCGTGTTCTTTGGATCGAACTTGTTCTGGGTGTAGCGGTGGAGCAGGCTGGTCTTACCAACACCTGGGGGGCTGTGAGGACAGAGGCGAGCAAGGAGATAAAAAAGAACCTGAGTTGCCCATGACAACGATCTTACTGTCGATGCCCTGCTCATAGTGGGCGGGGGGAAAGGAATAGAGGGGACCAAAGGTCTCCATGACGGTGAGGGCGCAGAGGCCACTCTGCAGAAATAAAGGAGAGACTTGCAGTGAACAGTCTAAACTGGGCGAAGTGCGCTCTGATGGCGTTGACGCGAAAAACGCCACGTGATCATTCTATCTACTCCTGCGACACAGCCGGGAACTCAAATACAACCTCCTTCCCCGTCAGCCGCCTGTACACAGATGAAAACGAGTCCAGCTTGTACTCCAGCGACGTCGCATCCTTTGAATCCAGGAATCTGTGCCCAGTCAGCCCAGGAGTCCATGAACCACGGACACTTACACTTTCAACAGCTTTGACCCGTCTACGGCAACACGGGTCCGCTTTCCGACGATCTCCGTGGGGAAAACAAGATCTTCCAAGATCTTTTCATGTACACTTGTCAGTGTCCGGCTGCGGGGTCTCTTCTGCTTAACCCTCGATTTGCGAGTCGGCCTCGGTAGCACTCGGCGCTGAGCAACAAATACGACGTGGCGATCCGAGAATTTCTTTTCCAGTTCGCGTGTCAGTCTGGGCATTGTTAGTACCCCTATGTAGGGCTGGACTGATATGATCACCTTTGTTGCACTTTATGGAATGCCTTCAGCTGAGGAACAGGCACAAAAATTACAATAGCCTTCTTGCCGCCACGGACATCAACTTCACGAGCGGCAGAGATTTGCAGAGGACGAAGCTCTGCCTTCAGTTCAGGAACATTGTTTTCGAGGTCGATCAGAGCTTGGGCGACGCTGATTTCCGTCTCATCGGGAGGCGTTCGAGGTGCGTTGGCAGTGCGGGCGATTTTGTGGTTGACCGACATTTTTGGTGATTCTTGAAGGCCCTGAAAGTCAAGTTGTACTCAGTCAACATCCAATTATCCAAGCTGCCATCCACCGATTTCCGCCTTCCTTTCTCCTCGAACACCGAACCTCATCATAACTCAGATGACATCTACCCCCCTGTAACGAAATAGGGAACAGAAGTCATACTCACCAGACCGTTTTGACTATGGGCGACGAAAGACTAGCCTGCTAACAGTGAGCTAAGTTAGTGACCAAACAGGGACAAACAATACCCTTCATCTTACCAAAAATCGACATCATGCATACGATATGTCCATATATCTTACTCGGAACCTATTCGTTGCGCCCATGTGGCGCTTGGTTTCATCTGTCACTGTATGGTTCTAGCGCCGACTTTTTTGGGATGACAAAGGGCTTAGCAGGATGTCGGTGATCGTGCGATCATTACACATATCATTCATCGTGCATCATAATGACATTCTTTAGAGCGATTTGTAACAAAGGTACAGGTAAAATTTTCTTTCCATAGATCGATGCTTCTGATATGAATCCCCATTGTTTAACCCCACGTAGTCTCTGAATTCAATAGCATCATTATATCACAATTTGACATCATAGCATTTAGTATTTCTCAACTACTTTCCCTTTTAATTTTTAGTCAAGTATCTATCACGGATCCTGATTTACATCATTTCGCCCCGCTTTACGTAGCTTTCTGTACTTTGTACGCAATTTGCAATAAATCATATTTCTATGAAAAAAAACCCCCCAATTTGACATCCAACATGTCATGATGCATGAACGCTCGAATACAATGCTATCCACTAGTCTAAAGCAAATCACACTAGTGGCGTTTCGCTAGTTACGGTTATCTCCGTTAGATGGTGGCTAGGAATAGCCGCAGTATTCAGCTGTCCGTTTTTGGGCCCGCTCAAGGACCACCGCGACATGCAACCTGTACGGGGTCTCATAGCTGCGCTTAACAACAATGGGAAATACACATACAAGGCGAGGACTACAACCGTGTTTGTTTGATTATTCAAATATCTGACATTGATACGATAGTCTCCGGCCGCAGTAGTAGACTTTTTAGTTATTGGAGGAGGTGCATACGAGACAGGCACAGGGAAAAACTGAATACGATCCATTATACAGGCGTCGTCGGTCTCGCCATAGCACAGCGCCTGTCGGCACGTTATCCGACCAAGACAACCTTTCTTGTCGAACGTCACTCCAGGGCTGGTGAGGAGACTAGGTAGGCAAATCCCCCATCCATTGGCTTGCGTACTAATGGGTTTACACAGCTCACGTAATTCCGAGGTCATACACTCAGGTGCGGGGGGAGCCAAACGCCCTTTCACATTGTGTTTGACTAGCAACCACTTTCGCAGGCTTGTATTACCCTCCTGAGTCTTTCAAAACTCGGCTCTGCCTGCGGGGTCGTGACCTACTCTATGAACGTTGTGAGGAATCTAACATCCCTTACCGCAGGGTAGGCAAACTTGTCGTTGCTCAGAGTGCCCATCAACGGGCCTACATAGAAAATCTCCATGCGAAGTCATTGAAACTCAGGTGGCCGGCTCATTCAAATAAAACACGCGGCCTCGCATTGCCAACAGAACTGTTATCCAGAGAGCAGGCCCGCGAGTACGAGCCGGACCTCTCCCGGGATGTCGTTGGGGCGTTATGGTGCCCAATGTCCGGGATTGTTGATTCCCATGGCCTTATGACCAGCCTTGAGAAGGACATTACGGAATCGGAAGGAGGACATCTCGTCTACTCTACACGGGTAGTTCGGATCGATCCCTACCAGGGGAGTGCGAAGACTAGCAAAACCGCGGATCGGGAGGGCGGCTGGGTCGTGCAGACTGTCACGGAGAAAAACGATCAAAGTGATGCATTACTTGCCAGAACCGTCGTCAATGCTTCCGGACTTTCAAGCACCTTTATACTCAATTCGATCTTGCCGCAAGAGGCAAGGGTACCCATGTATTACGCACGCGGTCCTTACGCATCCTACCGTGGGCCCGGCGTTGCCAATGTCTCACGTCTTATTTATCCGTGTCCAGAAACACTTGGAACGGCGCATGGCTTTCACAGCCTGGGCACTCACCTCACGTTAGACCTGCAGGGGAAAGTCAAGTTCGGGCCGGACCTAGAATGGATACCCCCGCCGCGGAAAACAGAATCTATAGACAGCGAGGAGCTAACTGATTTCTTGGCAAAGTACCTCATTCCGGACGGTTCAAGACTACACGACATGTATAAGGCGGTGAAGACTTATCTGCCGGATGTTGTCCTGGAAGGGTTTCAACCGGACTATGTTGGAATTAGGCCAAAAACTGCAGGACCGCAGCATGGTTTCCAAGATTTCATATTCAGACAAGACTACCCGTCACAGGATAGTCGTAATGCAATGATTAGTTTATTGAATATTGAGAGTCCAGGTTTAACTGCGAGTCTGGCTATCGCTGAATACGTAGTTGAGGATTTGTTGGGGAATACACAACTTAATGAGCAAATGTGTAGATAGGGTGCACCGTGTCAAGTCAAACGTTCTAGGTATCAAGAGCGGCGGGAAACGACTTTAGGCTCCCAGGCTTTTATCTTTGGTACTACGGTATTATAAGGCCTGTATGCACCCCTGGTACCAGTAAGATTTTCTACCCAAGGCTGCAAAAGAGTCAGTCGTTTAGTAAAGCCTATGGAATAAAGGACGTACAGTTTTCCAAGGGGGAGTGACGCTTTGCACAACTGGGTCTTTAGTCGGTGGTTCTTTGCGAATATGCTGTAGCCACGAATGCCACTCAGGGGGTATTTGCGTCGCATTGTAGTTGTGCTATTTCCTGTTATTCATGCATCTGAGCGGCTGACTATAATGGGCCTACCTGCACAAAGTCGACCCATCGGTGACGACCTTGATAATATATCTTTAGGACAGGAAACGGACTACTCATTAGCGGTGAACATACCTGGGACTTCCTCCTCTGGATTTAAATTTTCAAAATATCTGTTGCCGAACCTACGTGAAAGGGATGCATGTCTGCCCAGTTACTCATCCAGCTGGTCACATACTGGTCTGCGGCTACAAATCTTCCCGCCTTCGCATCGCCAATGTATTGCATTTGTCTCCACCATTCGCGCAGGCCGACGCGTCGTATGTTTCTTATAGTCCTCTGCAAGGAGACCATGGTTGTCACAAGGCGGGCTGTTTGACCGGATTTGCTCGGAACAGCGCAATTCCCTTTTACAGTATATGCAAACGAAGCGCGTCACATCCCTTTTTGTTTTAGTAATACAAGTATAGTAGGCATTACAAATTTAATCATAGAAGGCAGGCAAAAAAAAACAGAACGAAGTCGGCCGCGAAGCAAGTCCTGCCACGGCAAATACAAGGCAAATACAGTGTCAAACTGAGCTACAATTGAAATATAAATCGCCGAAATGGATATAGCAAGAAAGCAGACCATGTCAAAAATATGTTCCCATTTGTGTGCCAAAATCCCTCATCCAGCATACAAGACGTGTTTATCTGTGCTCTCCATCCAGTTCCTGAGATCTTCATCTGATGCGAGTTCCACGAAGTTGTTTGTCATGCTGCCCCTGTACTTGAGATAGCTAACGCCACTTCCAAGCCGAGTCTGCACCCTGTCCATTAATTCTGCATGTGTCACACGCGGGTGAACCCTGATCGCAATAAGGTCATCAGACGACTTGGCGAATATCTTAATCTTGACAAATGCAGTCTGAGGGTTTGCAGCAGATATAGGCGGACTGTTCATGTTCGTGACGGCTGCTGTTGACTGTGAACGGGAACGATAGGGAGCTGTATGTGAGGAGTGTTGAGATGACATGGATGGTGTGGGTCCATGCGCATAGGCATGGTGCTGATAGTGTGGCTGTTGAACAGTTGCATGATTGCTTTGGTATGTGGGGTCGTTATAGTGTGCATCATATTGCTGTGGCGAAGTAGATCGTGACCGAGAATGGTTATATGGTGGAGAACTTCGATAATACGACGCAGCTGATCCTACTCTTTGGTGGCTTCCTACGTGTGAATTGTACAACTTCGTGGTACTCTCCAGTGACGGATACCTTTCATGACCTGTATGATAGTGTGTTTGTTGGGTGCGCTCGATAGCTTGCGGTTTGGAAGGCGGCGCGTAGCTCTCGTCCTCGTATTCTGAGCCATCGCTTTTCGCGCTGCCGTTGTGCTGCACCATCAACTGGCTGAATCTATCCTGCAGTTCTCCTTCGTGGTCGTATATTTGATGAGCTGGAGGTAACGCTTCCAAATCGTCTTCACGAGATTTTATATCATTCTCGACATCGCCAGGCTTAAGTGCTAGAAATTGTCTGATGACGCTATGCTCCAAAATGTACCGGTAACCAGCCTTGTTTAAATCGCATAAGTTACAAATGTAATCATCAAGCNNTCTCCGGCTTGCGGTGAGGCTATCGTCGACTTCATCAGATGGGCCTGGCATATATGGTAAAACCCGCGGGTGGGGAGGTTGCCTACCAGCCTCACGCGGAAATGCATCAAGGAGGGCGACTTGGAAGTCATAAAAATCGTTGTAGGCGCGGAAAAGGATAAGGTGCTTTGCAAGAGATAAACTCTCGTCGGAAAAGCCATATGGCTGAAAGATGGCGTCGATACGGAACCAATAATCGTCCATTTCATGGTGGAAAGAGACGACGTTGGCGGACAGAAGAATACCATCCTGAAGGATTTCGGCTTGAACAGCCGTAGGGCTATCCTCAGAAGGATCACCAGATTCAGTAGGAGTTGCTTCCTGGACATCAATGCTAGGTTCAGACGCATGTGGAGAATACGGGCTAGTGGGAATTGGCGTCGGAGAATCTATCACTCCAAGACTGATGCTATTCTGTTTGTAAGTTATCATGGCGTGCTTCCACTCGTCTACATTGGGTAGTTTGCCGCTATCAATCAGTTGGTCAGCACTGTCAATAGGTTTTCCGGTCATCGGGTCGTGTATTTGTACAAAGGAGACGGGTATCAGGCCGGGTCGACCAAGCTTCCCGATCGGCTTCGCGACGAACCACTCGCGATTAGACTGGGCAACGACGGTAATCGCGTCTCCACGTCTGGCGTCCAGTTCGTCTGGCCTTTCTGGGATGAAGTCGTGTTGGACGATGGCATAGTAGACATGAGTTTTGGGGACACGCGGCACCGTCGGCGTCTTTAATGGCGGGGAAATTGACAGTGGCGATGGCATTCCAGCCGTCGATGTACGAGTCCTAAAAGACGGTTTGTATAGTCAAAGTCTTATGCCCGACCTTTGAAGAGGTCCTTACGAGTTAATATTTTTATTGAATTCCTCAAAGAGCTGCCTCGGAACGAGACCACGAGAGCCGGTGACAGGATTATGAGCCTCGTACCATTGTCCACCATCATCTTTGAGTACATAGAAGAAATCACCCTTCTGGAAAGGTAATTCTTGAGGTGCCTGAGGTTTGTATGCTGATACGGCACGGATAACTTTAGAAGGGGGTAGGATTGAAGATGGGGGCTTTGATACGGACGGTAGCGGAAGTGGCGTGGAAATAAGCGGGCGATTTGTGTCCTTGCTACCTCCAGTTAAGGATTTGCGAAGGGTCTTCATGAGCGCAGGAGGTGAAGGCTGGCGATTATTCAGATTGCCAGCTGGGTTGATGCACGTGATGGCCCACTCCAGAGGCCAGTCGCGGGCGCCCTTGTCTCCAATGCACCACTGCTATTGTTGCTGATAATTTTAAGTTCGAAATATCAATCCATTCCGGCTTGTTGTCCTTGACGTTCAGACAGGCAGCTGCCTGCGACGGGCTTCTCCGGCGGCGTTGTTGACATCTGTTAGCAGGGGTCAAACAGGGACAAATCCAGTCTCATAACACGAGATATTGCTGACTAGTTTCGCGTCTCTGTAACGGT
>QFEO01004410.1:0-11509 GCA_003316615.1 Amanita pseudoporphyria
ACTCTTTTGAAAATAGTAGACTGTTCATCATAGTGTTAGGGGTTGCGTGTCTCCGGTTACTTTGAGAGAGTTAGCGGCAGCCGACTTGGAGCGAGTCGAGGGCTTCAATGAACTGCGGTAGGCTTGAACCTGAATCATTGGTATCGCAAACTAAATTATTGGTAGTAACTCTGACAAGCAGAAAATTCGTTTGGCAATAGCCCGATGTCGCATTGATTCATCAGATATTCCGGAAACTGCAAAGGTTCAATCGTCAGACATTCCTACTTCTAATGCTTCCAATCCGCTCAAACGGAAGGTGGGCGAACATTCCGCTGCGTCCTCTCAGTCACGAGAATTATATCAGCTAGATAGCCCTCAACCTGGTACTTCACAGCCAGGGGGTTCTCAAAGGGAGGAAATGGACGAGGATGTTTCTCCGGATGAGGAAACCAAGGATGAGTTGTACTGCGTGTTCCAGACGAGAGTCGTTGGTATACAGTACTATACGGGTACGTTTACAGAGCATATTTTTAAGCTGAATTGTACCTTGAAACGCATATAGGGATGGTTGGCCCCGGGGAAGAGGTTCTGCTTATAAGAGAACCCAATAATCGTTATGACGGGTCAGTAACCCGTTGATCGAGTGTATGTCTAACTCATGGGGTTCAAGGAATGCAATTCAAGTGAAGAACATCAGTCAGATTCAGGTTGGACACTTGCCGCGACAAGTTGCAACAAAGTTGGCTCCCTTACTTGATCGCCATATGATCACCGTGGAGGGCGTTATGAAAGACGGGAATCGTAAGCGTTGTTGGCTTTCGTCGTAATCTTGTGAATCACTACAATTTGATAGTTTCCGCGGCAGGATATAGTTTGTCCATGTGAGCGCATAGTTTTATCTAGTATTCGCCCAAAGTTCATATCTTGACAGCACTCTGAAATTCTATGGGTCTGCAGATAAGAGGGATCAGCTCGAACCCCAGTTACTATGGGCAACACCTCATCAACGCGGATTTTCGAAGCGCAGGGTTGCTGTTGCACACGCTGGCAGGGCTGCTGGCTCTACTGGCCCTCTCTCGCAGCGTGTCCAAGCGATGCGGGGACCTCCTCAAGATGCGCAGAATGCGGCAGAACTTAGACAAATACTTGACAATCTTGAGAAGGTTGATGATGAAGGACGTCGCAATTCATTGCTAGATTCCTTGTGCTCCCAGGAAGACATCTTAAACTTACCTTTGCACCCTAATCCCCCTAGTATTAAAAACGGCGAGCTATTAACAAATCTTTTAAGGCATCAGGTTTGGAGAACCGAATCTTACAATGGTTCAACTGTCTCATTATGAATAGAGTCAAGCGCTACAATGGTGCATAGAGCGCGAATATCCCATGCTTCCGAAGACCGAAACGGATAGACCTGTCCAGTTTTGGCAACTGAGGAAACTCGGCAGAAAGGTTGGTGATAATCCTTGCACCAGTCATTGTTCTAACGACGCAAATTACGTCAAGGCCTACTATTTCAATAGTAAGCTTGGAATAGATACACGAGTATTGATCTAATCAAATTGTCAAGTTGCGACCAAGACACCACAGGAAGCCCCTCCCCTTCTAGGACGAGGTGCCCTGTGTGCCGATGCTATGGTGAGCAATCTTAAGAATAGATACGTGGACCAGTAATTGACGTATTTCAAGGGTCTGGTAAATTGGTGTGTTTAAATATATGGACTATTGATGAACTGTTTTGTAGGGCAAAACACTAACTATGCTTGCATTAACGCTTGCCACAAAGGGTGACATTCCACCAGACTACTCAAAGACAACGTTGATCGGTTCGAGTTTTTGCTTGTATTATCAACCACCCACACTGAGGTCCTACCAGTATGCCCTCTCTCCGTTCTATCGAACTGGGAGCAACAGATACAAGAGCACTGCGTTCCGGGCACAATAAAGTATATTGTTTATCATGGCGCAAGCCGCTCTCTTGGTCCTCAAGAATTGATGAATTATGACATCATAATTACGACGTATCAGACCGTGAGTGGCGAATACACAGGAAACTCGACGATCGGAGTTTCAGGCCCCAGCAAGAAGCGGAGAAAATCGGGCAAGACCCTGTTTGATGTCCAGTGGAAGGTAAGAAAGCCTCACTACACGATTACACACCAACTCTACATGATATTATTAGAGAATCATCTTGGATGAGGGACACACAATTCGTAATCCTAAGACTAAAACAGCGGCGGCAATTTTCGCCCTAAATGCTCAGCGACGTTGGGTACTTAGTGGCACGCCAATTGTACGTCTTACCTTCAGAATATTCTGTTATAAGCAAACTGATTTGATTAGATCAATTCACCTAATGTAGGAGCAGCGTAAAGTATTAAAGCTTCGGGCTTATGCGACTATTAGGACCTCGGCTCACTGCTGACCTTTTTGCAAATATGTCAACCATTGGATAATGAAGACTTTTTCAAACGTTTACTACTCCGACCACTGAGGTACGGACACGCCGAAGGAGCCGAACTTCTCCGGGTATATTTTTTAATACTATTTCACATACAAAGGATGAAGATTTACATGGTTAGGCATTAATGAGTCAAATTTGTATTCGGCGTACTAAAGAGGTAAAGATTCCTGAACTGTGGAAGAACGATATCATTGACACTGTTATAGATGCAAGATAGCCAGGGAAATGCCCTGATTGCGCTGCCACCTGTGAGCACCCCATGTTATCTTTGGGGCTATTCTTGATACCCGAAAGGTGGAAATTATCCGAGTTCCTGTTAGACTCAACGATGAAGCAAGAGTAATGTGTTCTCAACCATTGCATGAGTGACAAAGTTAATTTGTTATTAGCAATTATATGACCAAGTCGAGGGTGTGGCGCGACAAAGACTGGAGAACATCTTGGTGGATGGCATGGACACTACGGTGAATTTTTAGATGTGTTTTGCACGTGCAGATTGTTAAATGATACACAGATGCAAGCTAACGCTCTCAGTATGCTCACCAGGTTACGCCAATTAGCGCTACATCCGGGTCTCATTCCACAGAACTACATCGAAGAACTGAATCGCGGAGATTGTCAGATGTCTTCAGCTTTGCGAAGCGCCATCACTCCAGAAGAGAAATCCCACCTACAGAAGATACTTGCACAAGCTATTGAGGATTGCGAAGAATGTCCCATCTGCTATAGTATACTTATTGAGCCGAGGATAACCAGCTGCGCACATATCTACTGTCTTGCATGGTACGTAGCTCCCATAGGTCGATGCTTGCCGCACGCTTAAGAATCCAATTTAGTATAAAGGAAATCATATCTCGCGATCGAAGGTGTCCGATGGTTAGTTGGTTCGTTTCGCAATGTCACGTAGCCAACTTCATAAATGATAGGACCGTCGGGCTCTTGGTATGAATGACCTACATGAGCCACCACCACCAACGGAACTTACACAGCCTTTCCCCACGGTGAACGACGTTAATGATGGAATTCGAAGGGAGCCATCAGCCAAGATTGAGCAGTTGACTCATCTACTAAAACTACTTCCCTCGACAGAGAAATCTCTGGTCTTCTCTCAGTTTACCTCTTTTATGGACAAGGTAAGGTGTCACGGCAAACGCTAAATATCAGCTAACCATCGTGTAGATCGCTCGGGCTTTCGAGGAAGAAGGGTAAGCTTGTTCTTGGTCCATCTTACTAAAGTACATACCGGATGCGATAACAGTATATCTTACGTGCGATTTGATGGCCAAATGTCTGCAAAGAGACGACAGGAAGCAATAGCTCGCTTCACCATACCGGTGGAAAATCCACGTTGTAGGCAGAACACAGAGGCACATGCTTCTCTCAAACGAAGCCTTCGTTCTGCGAAACAGTCTACAAAGAAAAGGGCACCGATAGATGATGACGAGTCGGTGACAGAGCCGGATTCAGACTTTTCCTTACCCAGTATAAACGATGGAACGGAAGACGAAGACGAAGATTTCTCATCGTTCACTGGAAAGGGAAAGGGAAAGGCGAAGGAGAAAAAGAAATGCACTACAAACGATGCATCTTATTCGAGTGAGAATCCTCGTGTAATGCTTATTTCTCTGAAAGCGGTGATTAAACACCTTACGGTTTTGTGAACTCCCTCTTATTCCTTTGTTGTACAGGGTGCTCTTGGGCTTAACTTGACTGGCACGTTGGGCTATTATTCACCTTATCCCTAGTTGATTCAACTGACGAATATATTAGCTGCTAATAATGTGTTCTTGTACGTATATCCTTAGCCTTTATTGCGTGAAATACTAACCTTGAAATAGGATGGACCCGTGAGTCTCCAAAATCTTATTGAAATTTGTTGGTCTTAAGATAAACTACAATCTCCTCCCAGATGGTGGCAGGTAAAGTACACGAACCCTTTGACTGTTACCGACGAACGACCCCATTTACAGGAAGGGATCGAGAGCCAAGCGATAGACCGTGTCAACCGTATAGGGCAACGGAAGTCTGTCCATGTCTACCAACTGATTGCTGAGAACACCGTTGAGTCCAAGGTTCTGGAAATACAGGACCGGAAGAAAAATCTCATCAAACAGGTGGGAGTTTAGTAGGTCTTTTTCCAGACTGTCTGACTCCCGTGAAGGCATTCTCTGGCATGAAACGCACAGAGACGCAACGCCAGCAACGAGAAGCAAGGCTGCAAGGTTCGTGCAAGCCTCTTGTGAATGAATCTTTATGAACAATTAAATTGATAGACCTTATTGAGCTATTCGGAATGCGACGCCAAGTATAAAAAGTATAAAAAACCGATGTTAGATGTCTATCGCTGCTTATTAGTATACGGTACCGCCACATCAATGTAATGACTCGATCATATGTATATAATCTCTAATCGATCCTAGAAGGATCATGTCCTCTGTTGAACTTTTATCACCGACTGGTCGACTTAGACTAGCCTATCCATGTCCTGCAGGCGATGCAGCAGTCCTCCAAATTCGCACCCATCCTGGTATACGAACATACCTGAAGTTCCTGCCGGAACACCTTACCATGGATGAAGTTCGCCAGCATCGCGAGACTCGTGCACAAAACCCCGCAATAATGGATTTCAACATACACCTTATCAGGGACGAAGGAACAGAGGTGTTCGCAGGCTGCATCGGCTATTTCCACTGGAATGACTCACACAAAAGTTGTGAGATAGGGATTCTCATAGTTCCTGAGCTGCAACGCAATGGAATAGCGACAGAGGCACTTTATACTCTCCTGAGGTGGATTTTCGAGGAGAAAAGGCCACATAGGGTTACGTTTGAAACCGCGAGAGACAATCTTCCTATGTGCCGTTGGCTGGAAGAAGTAGCAGGGGCGAAGCTAGAGGCAGAGCGGAGGGAGTGCTGGAGAAATACCGATGGAAGCTACACTGATAGCAGGGGCTATAGTATACTGGAGTGGGAATGGACTAGGGATGTCAAGTCAAAACTTGAAGCGAAAATCAGAACACAGGGATAGGCCAGCAAAGTATGTAGTTTCATAATAAGACAGAATAGACCATTCGATGGTCGTCCAGGCCTCAAAATTGGCATGGATGGAACCTACTGAAAATACATAGGTTACCAACAAAGTCAATCAGACCGTGTGGCTGCATAATTATGCGTTAAACTGATAATTCTTTAGCACGACAGTTAAAGGAAGCAATTAGCTTTGACATACTGCCGTAAGATAAGACTCTGCCACGATACGCGCACGGGCATTCAGGCTCAGCTTCATCTCACTTATTTCTTTATCAACTTCCTCCATGAATCTAAACACGGGTTATTCATTTTTACTTTGGAAATATGGACGGGGGCAACGCAACTGTATGATGAAGTCGACTATTTTGTGCTTTAACATCGTCTCAGTGTGCGTATTGGTTATAAGGAACGAGATATCGTATCCCTACATGGTGGTAGCGAATTATGAGCTGATACCGCGAGCGCAACAAGTAATGCGTACTGATACAGGTTTCCGCCGTAGCACAATGAAGCTTTCTGCTCTTTGCATCATAAAGCGCGTGAATTGATGGCACAGTATACGTTCAATTTCGTCTGCCTGTTTGATCTTGATACTCAGCCTAATGGAATTTACAGAAGGCTCAATAAGGACACGCTCGTTCTCGTTGCGGGAGATTGTGAGGGGGTTGAGTAATACTTCTTTCGAACCACTGCGATATATACATGATGTAACCAAGCGGTTGCTTGCAGTCTGTTCTCATACCTCGTCTCTACTTCTGGTTTATTGTGTCGTTCCACTACCTAGATGCGCGTGGATTTATTTCTTTCAGATCACTTAGCGGTATAGGTTACCTGGGAAGAGAAGTTCTCTAGAGTCAATGCAGCTGTCAATGTCGAGCGAACGGCCGCAAGATAAGATCTTAAAACATTTGACTTATACACATGTCAGCAGATATACCCCTCAGTGAGCACACAGCGTACCATCGTTGTAGCAGTGGACTTCAGTCAGATCTAATCGGTGCTCTCAATGCCGTTGGTTTCAGGCGGAGCTTTAAAGTCGCGTCGAACTTTTTACTCTCCCTTTAAGTTTTGCCCTACCTAAAAATGACCATCGCAATTGGCCTTTGGTTTGTGTTCTGGGCATACAATCAGTTTTTCCGGCTCATATTTGCTGCAGGAGTCAGGTATTGATCCCTGGAAAAGAGGAGGTCATTGTTCCCGTTACCGATCTCAAAATTAGCAATGTTGCACTGGGAGACTCGCTTGTAGATCCAAATGGAAGAAGCATAGTCAAGATCACGTATAATCCTCCTGGCTCTTCTAACCTTGACGATGAGGACATGGATGAGGACGACGAGCCAAAAAAATCTCTGGAAGAACTCACAACAGTCTTATGTTCTTTGACAGCCGGCAAGGCATGACTGGCCCTTAACATGAAATCATCGGGTTCACTAACTACTTCATTTGTAGTTCGAGCACACGACTACGGACATTATTTTGGAAAAAGATGAGCCGTACGTTTTTACAGTTGTGGGCAAAAAGTCAGTGTATGTTTTCCAGCGCGTCTGACATACTAACATACCAACACAGTTCCGTTTTCTTGAGTGGAAACTATATTGGTTAGACATTCTGCGCGTATTTTTGGTCCCGACTAACGCCTTGACAGATCAGGCAGGAGTGGACAATCCGCCATATGATGAATCAGATTTTACGGAGTCCGATGGTTTGGATGAATTCGACTCGGATATAGACGTGGAACACGATGAACCGACTGATGCAAGGCATGGTCGTAGCATTTTCTTTATTTGAACGCCTAAATGACAGATTTCGTACCGCTGTAGGTTCGAAGAGGTGACCGAGGAGTTACCAAAAAATCTGAAGCGTGCACGAGAATCGGATGCCGTGGTCGCAGGAAAGGGGAAGGCAAAAGCCGAAAAGAAAAACAAAAAGTTGAAGGGTGAAAATGGTCAAGCTGTTGCCGTGGAGTCTGGCGAGACGGAAAGTGAGAAGAAAGTAGAGTCTAAAGACGAGAAGAAAGCAGAAGGAAAAGGTGAGAAGAAAAGTGAACAGAAAGAGAAAAAGAAGGAAAAAAAGGAAAAACCCGGGAAGTCTGAACCTGCTGAAAAGGAGCTTCCTGGTGGGCTCAAAATTTGGGATGTCGTCGCTGGAAGTGGGCCCGCTGCTAAAAAGGGTAACACCGTCTTGATGAGATATGTTGGCAAACTGCAGAATGGTAAAATTTTTGACAAAAACGTGAAAGGAAAGCCAGTAAGTCAACCACATTCCGAATTGTTCTCAATACTTATCCACTATAGTTTTCGTTCCGACTTGGCCAGGGGGAGGTGATCAAAGGTGAGTAGTTTTCCGTATAAGTGACCTAAACTGAAGTTCGTAGGTTGGGATGAGGGTATCGTTGGAATGCACGTTGGTGGTGAAAGGAAGTTGACAATACCAGCCCATATGGGTTATGGAAAGAAAGGAACAGGTGACATTCCTGCTAACTCCACACTTTTATTCGGTGAGGTTCAAATTGAATGATTGTTCAGCATTGTATTGATTATTTAATTATTTTACTTTATGAACAGAGGTCAAGCTTATTGAGATTAAGTAGGCGTTGACGTGGCGAAAAGTTTGTACCTATCTAGTCTCAATTACAACGGGTTACGTTGGTTTACGTCACTAATTCGTGCAACATCCGCTCAGACACGATATGTGTGATAAGTGGATCAGCACTGTTGGGAGTGCTGCCAAACGATTCAGATGGTGTGGCGAGGATTTGGCCGGCGAAATCCACACGTCCTAATCCACATGTTGCAGACCAGCCTCCTATCCGGCAATCAAATATGCATTCTTGTGTGTACAATAGGACTTGGTAAGTACAGTGAGAGATTACTGATTTGAATCCACACGAATTGTATCGAGAAACCATGATTTGGCAACCCTGTGGCCATGACAAAGGCGGACAAACATGAATACTAGAATAGAACTAGAACATGGGACATATACTCAGACCGTATATAAGACGCTACATAGCGAATATACCTGAGACGCACGGGCTCTCTCTCGCCCTCACTCCTGCTGTGTGACGAAGTATCTATTTACCCAGCATTTACCTCCGCTTGGTTCAACCAATTATCATCAACAAACTGTTTCATGTATCTTCGGACTTCTTGAATGTTGACTGAAATTCATGTTTTTCTGGCCAGTGTGTAACATGTGCATGAATATGGCGACCGACATTAGACCTTGCTTATGATGATATGTTAAGCAGTCCAAAAGCATTGTGGGAAAAAAACGAAGGATAGGGACTAAATCCCAACACTGACTTTACCTGTTCGTAACTATATAATACCCGTTACGAGCTATCTGCCATTTCTTCCAATGCGCGATAACGAGCTTCCCATACAGACTTTCCGGAACCGAATGCATTTTCAAAGATCTTTACCTGGATATCGAACATGTTTCCGATGGAGTTACTCGCGGCGAATGTCCTGCCACTGATACCTGGAACCACCACAGGGGGAACCACGTTTGCTAACAGACATAAATGCGATACACTGAAGTAGCTGGGTATCTAATGAATTTATGTAGCTTCCGAGTCGTTTGGTTGCGATATCTATTCATATGTATTAGGTTCGTTTCAGTAATGACGTGAACCACTTATCATGCTCATTTAGGGTGTCTATATGGCCTGTTGGCGTCACGCTCTATTTGGCAGATGCTGCCGCTGTAAAGGTGTGTGCCGTGAAAGTCCCAAGATATTGAAGTAATGACCACCCGTGCACGATTTCTCAAGCCCACACCCAATGTTTTTGTTACCGAGGACGAGGCATGGAAGAAATATAGGAAGTTAACAGCGCCAGCCTTCACCGAGGTAATTATGTTTGACGACCAGGGTGCTCGTAGATTTTTTATTACATTTATCAACCGAATAACAGACTTGTGTGGAATGAATCCCTTGGAGTCGTAAGCAATTCGTTAGACAACGCGTGGGTGAACAAGGGTGAAGTCAGTATTGACCACTGCGTCAAGGAATTGACCCCTCCGGTAAGTACAAAGACGCTCCATGTTGAATACCTTAAATTCATCATTTCGATATAGCTTGCTCTTTTTGTCGTCGGAGCAGTAGGTATTGATTTCTATGAGAGAATATTTAAGAAATGTACGCATTTATCAGGATTTGGCCGCAGCATCTCATGAGTTGAAGACGGTGTTGCGCCACCTGATCATAAGGTGATTTTCAAAGATGCACTTCACAGTCTCGGTTGGGGTTATCATAAAATTGACTGCCTCAGTTTCATTATGAAGCTATCTTCATCCCTGCAAACTATCGACCTTGTATTTGACGAATTGTGGGTTTTGTTCCTTGTTCCATCAGCTACTTATGGAAACGTGGCACAGTAGGTTAGACCTACATAAAAGAAATGATTAATGATCGTCTAGCAAGTAGAGCGACATGACTCGCTTACAAACCTTCTGCAGACCAATGGCGTTGATGAAGGGTCATAAATGTCCTACTATATTTTGGGAAAATAAAGCTCAACTTCTGTAAGGAAATGTGTTCACGAGGTGCGAGGTAGTTGCAAGGTCACTATCATGTCAGCCCTTTTGACGTTCGTGCACAGACGACTGCGAATACGTCATGCTTTACCTTCGCTTTGATAGTAATCTATCATGAGATATGGTAACAATTTTTCCAACGCATACGCATTGTGGTTCCCGAGGAAACTCAACCAATGAGTTACTAAATACAATTCATGCACTATATTACAATAATACAGAAGACATACGATCAAAATCGCATCAGCGTATGTATATAATACTCTCATGCCCCTCATATTTACAATTGCGCAGTGTCATGTGCGAAATACCCAAGGAGAGTGTTAACAAGTAACCCGAGGGGATTATTGGAACATGTGGCAGGACATGCTTCAAGTTGCTAGGGACACAGCATTGTGGGAAAGCATCAGGATCGGCGTGACCGTATAATACTGATTACGAATAGTGGGCCGTTTCTCTCAGCCGAACTTATTATGGATAACGTGCCGTCCCTTGCAAACGAACTAGCAACATGTTTTTGCAGATAGCTGTCGCTATCGCTTTTATTTTCGTCTCGAGATGGCTGCTGCGGCTTTACCAGGCCATAGGTTCAGTAGGGTGAGTCGCGTGTATTTACGGGAACCGAACGTACGGCTGAAAGGAAGTTAAAGGTCTTTGCCTGGACTTCGAACTTTGTTATCGATGGGATCATTCACGGCGAATGTTCTGCCACCAATACCTGGAATCACCCCGGGGGCAAACTCCCTGTTCATCAACAAACATAAATGTGACTGCTTTCCTACCCAGTACAGAGCGACGGGTTGTTTACGGCAATGAATTTATATAGTCTTCAAATCGTTCGGTTGGGATATCTATTCACACGTACTAAATTTATTTCGGCAATGATGTGACGAGTTACTTACCTTGCCCTTTGAAGGCGTCTTTCTGGCCAGTTAGCGTTACGCTCAATCTAGCAGATGCCGCTGCTATAAAGGTTTTATACTGTGAAAGTCTCAAGATATCTAACTGATCAAATTAGGAAGTAACGTCCTCCCGTACACGGTTCTCTAAGCCCATATGGATGTATGGTACTTTGGGACTATATGGTCCCAATGTTTTGGTTACAGAAGGTGACACGTGGAAAAAATATAGGAAGTTAACAGCGCCAGCCTTTTCGGAGGTAATTATGTTTTAACAGTTAAAGTACTATTAGATTTACTTATTTTATCTATCAGCCGAACAACAAACTTGTATGGAGTGAATCCGTTGCGGTCGTAGACGATCTACTAAACACTATGTGGGCAAACAAAGGCGAAGTCAGTGTTGACAACTGCCTTAATGAGTTGACCCTCCCTGTAAGCACCGAGACGTTCTGTTCTGAATGCCTTAAATCACATCGATCTTACATAGCTTGCGCTTTTCGTTATCGGAGCGGCAGGTATTAATGTTTTCTATTAGAGGGTGTTTGAGAGCTGGACACATTTGTCAGGATTTGGCCGCAGCATCTCATGGGTTG
>QFEO01004484.1:0-11865 GCA_003316615.1 Amanita pseudoporphyria
GATGATGTGATGGCATATTACAAGTGTACATGTCACATACCACATCAGTATTGTTTGGGATCATTTTTCTAGGCTGATAAGATATGCAACAGCATATTACAAGTGTACATGTCACATACCACATCAGCATTTTTTGGGATCATTTTTCAGAAACTGATAAGATATGTGACAGCATATTACAAGTGTACATGTCACATACCACATCAGTATTGTTTGGGATCATTTTTCAGGGACTGATAAGATACGTGACAGCATATTACAAGTGTACATGTCACATACCATATTAGTATTGTTTGGATTCATTTTTCAGGGCTGATAAGATATGTAACAGCATATTACAAGTGTCTTGTCACATACCATATGGTATTGTTTGGGATCATTTTTCAGAGGCTGATTATATGTGACAGCATATTACAAGTGTACATGTCACATAGCACTTCCAAGACTACATGTCAGGAGAGTGGGCTTGGGATCAGTCAGTATGTGATTCACTACTTGGATTTAGAGATGCTAGCTAACATTAAATATAGGATATATTGGCCAAAGATGAGAAGAACCTTGGTGCTACCTTCTGTCCCATCATTCTTGGAAGTGACAAAACCACCACATCTGTAGTGACAGATCAGAATGAATATTATCCAGCATATATGTCAAACAGACTCATCTGCAACAATGTCCATTGTGCACATCATGGTGGAGTATCCCTAATTGCATTTCTGGCTATTCCAAAAAGTATGTTACAAATTTCCATCTCAACTTAATACAAATCTCATGCATAAACATAGCTGACAAGGAACATGAGGATTCTGCAGGCAATGTTGCTAAAATCTTGCAACAGTCTTTCTGATTAGAATACAAGTTATCTTGCAACAAGCAGAACAGATTTGATGTTGCAACCACAATATGTCTGCTGCAGTGGCCTATTATTAGTTACTGGTTACTGTTGCAACAGCAATGCCTGCCCCACATTTGTCTCACTGTTCTATCATTAGTTACTAGTTACAGTTGCAACAGCAAGCCTGCCTGCTCCACATTTCGTCTTGCCAATCTGTTGTTGCAACAGCTAGCCACCATTCTGTTGCAACATCTTACTCAGTGCTCACTGGTATTACCCAGCAGATGGTGGTTCTTGCTGATCCATTGTTGCAATGGCTAGCTCCCATTCAGTTGCAACATTCCATCTCACTGATCTCAGGTTGTTTGGCTAGTCTGCCTGAGATGCCCACCCATTCCATTGCAATGACTAACCACTGCAACCTGTGACTAAGCATTCAATGGTCATTGGTGTGATTATCTACTGCTAACCTTTCTAGTGCCCATACCCTTGTTCATGTTGCAACATGCCAACCTTGGATCAGCACAGTGGGCTGCATTCCTCACTTGGTGACCTGCCCTTGTGACTGCCATCCTTATTTGGGTATTATCCTCCATTGCTATTCACATTGCAACACAGAGTGAGCTAATTAGTTCCCATATTGGTTGCCCTGGATGTTATCTAATATGTCCTGTTGCAATGCATGGCCATCACTGTCCCTGATGCCTGTGCAATGTGTTAGAATCTCACTATTTGGCCAACTGGACACTATCCACACTAGCTGACAATCTCAGACTTCGCACTTTTAGTCTATTTGAGCAATGCCAACAAGTGTATCAACTAATCTAAGTGTAGGAGTACTGTACTTCTTCCTACATGTAAGGAAAGCTATGTACTGATACCAAATATGGTAATTGCACCATAAGGCGTGAGTATTACTGTCCACTATATCGCATCCAATATATTTACAGTGTCCTGAGCATTTTCTTCGCTGGGAACAAGTCCATATCTTCAATAGTTCATGAGTTATGAACAAATCTAACTTTGTACACATATTCACATGTGTGTTTTCACCACTTTCAACACAATGAACATTGTTGCAACATAGTACATACAACCCACACTGACTATCAATGTTGCAACATCCAGCCATGCAACTGCCACACTGTGACTTGCCTGTGACAAGTGACAAGAATTCTTGTCACTTGTCACAGTAATTATAAGTGTGACCTGGCTGTGGGTTGCAACAGTGCAATCTGGATGAATTCAATTACATATACTTATGTACTATTCTTCCCATACTAAGATTCCAATCTATATATCAAGAAGCTGTTTGCCTCCTTACCACACAATAATGCTGCTGTACATCCATCAGATCCATCAGGTACGATACTACAGTACATGAGTAGTAGGCAATGTGGTAAGGTATCTTATCATTTGTTGTGAACTTCATGAGACCAAAGTTGCCTGAAATAGAGCCACATTCAAGATCTGATGTTAGCCTGATGGAAAGCATATGCTGATAGTCCCTCCATCAGAGCATCGCACAGCCCCTCAGTTGTGTGTTTGTTTGCCTGATTCAACCACCATTGCTCATACCAGGAAAAATACTCCAAGACATGTCACATTTCTTCTTTGATCAAGGAAACTTCCTCCAACCATTGTAGAGCATGCACCCAAGCATGGCACCATTGTAATTGCAGGCCTGGATCAAAAGTTAGTGTCATCACCCAGCTGCCTGATTCCCAAGTATGACACACTGTCTGCTAGTGGTTGTGAGTGGGATTTATCACCAGTGCCCACACCCACTATCACCCAGATCCATGACAACCTCTTCCAACCCTCTCCCCAGCCCTCAGCAGGTAATCCTTCTATATCACTCTCAGATAGTTCACATAATTCAGATGCCCACAAATGATCTTTGCCAAGGACTGGGGCCAGTTGGCTGAGGGCAATGCATGCAGCATGATACTTGGCAGCACTGGTGGTGACTTTAGCTTTTGCGCAGTTGATAAGCACCTGCAATCTGGTATTTTCATGTACTCCATGTGACCAGTCCTTTTTCCTTTTCCAGAGGAAGTCACAAAGGTACAGATTCTGATGGAGGTCTTCAAGGGAGTCCTTGGCTTGCACCACGCAAAGTAACCACTCATACTCACCAAGACAATGATCCCAGTGTACCTTGTTGCTGATGTTTGATGGAAGCCAAAGATCTAGGTTCAAGATGGGAATGTCAAGGATATCAAATGAATCACTCCAAGGGGGCAGAGATTGAAGGGTCAAGACAGCTGGAATATAGACTGATTGTACCTCAAACCAATTAACTAGATTGCAATAAAGGGTATTCAGCTTCTCATAAGCCTGTGCTTTTTGGAGCAATGTTGCATGTGCACCCAGGGAAGAGATCTCAGATTGTAGCCATGAGAAACAAATCTAACACACCATTTGTGCATGGACCAAACAGGTTAGGTTTAGTAGGGTCCTGTTCCCATGATTGTACTTCATGCAACCAAACAAGGACTTGTTCCTGATCTAGTACTTCTGTAAATTGATTCCAGGCCTGAGTCTCTTTCTCTTTTCCATGATTGGCCATCTTCAATTTCTGATAAAGGCTTGATCCTAAAAATAAGGCTTAGTGGGATGAGTGGAAAGACCATTAGAAGCAAGGGAGATGATGTTTTCCTTCTGAGAGAGGAGATGGGATGCATGTTGAATTGAGGGACTCTGTGAAAGCTGGCCCTTATTAAATACACTGGATTCAGGAACCATCTGAGGTACCATCACCATGATAACCATCTGTTGAGTTTCCCATGCCACAGGAACCAGCACCATCAGATTCTGATATTTCTGATAGGCACTCAAATAATTGTCCCAATGAGGCATCAAATTGAATTGATTGTATCTCCATGGATACTGCATCAAATTACATAATGTTTTATTCACAATGTAGCCCTTAGTTAGCCCTTTCTTACATACACCAACACTTTGGCTTTGTTTGGCCTTGGTGTGACACTATTTTGCAAACAAGCAAAAAGTGCCAAACATTGGGACAATTGTTTGAGTCACTGTAAGTATGATTGAGGATCATTTCCAATGTCCAAGATTATTTATAGTTCTATGATTAGATATGACTCACATATTAATAGTATTACTATTAATAAAACATATCTATGACTGAGTACAACTCAGATGATTTACAATGACTCCATATGACTATATGTGACTCATATGATGAATCATAAGACTCAGAATGAGTTGAAATAACATCATGCTGACTGAGAATGGCTCACAGCATGAGTAATCACTACTCAGTAGATTTGTAACAGCCTCACACCAAGTCATAACATAGTAATTAGACCATAGATAGGTAGTAGGTACATAGTTACAAATAGGCATGTAGAATAGCATATAAGGAGCTCAAATCTCTGTCCAATATTCAGTATTCTTACCACAGAACACACATAGTGATAAGTACCCACTTAACCACAGTAAGTATAACTCTTACTCAGCTCACTGTGCAGCATGTCTGCTTCAACAGGATCTTGCAAGAAGGTTGTATTCTAATCACAAGATGATGTTGCACCAAATTCATGGTATTGTATGGATTCTGAGGAATTCTGCAGATTTTGATGGCAACTTTTTCATGCATCAATCAGCCAAATCTTGCAAACCCTGCACCCAGGGATGGAGGAGCCAGAAATCCTCTGTTATGCAGATGGGTATTATTGAAAAACAATGTTTGGGCTTGGTGTGTACATTGCAGACTACCCCAAGCAGGTTGTCCTTGGTTGCATTGTGCAAGACTGGTGTCCAATGTAAGTATCACATTTTAGGAGTAATGGCAAAGTAATGAAGAATGCAGATGCACTGTGTCCAATAAAGATCTCAATGGAAGATGTGGGAGACAAACACATGAGTTGACTGAACTACTTATGCAAGCACATGACAAGAAAACACTATGGTTTGGGTATGGAATTGTTTTGGGAATCATGGTAAGTTCATTAACTTGATCATCCTCCAAGGATTGAATATTGTAAATATAGCCTTTCACATATGGATTTCCTAGAGCTGATATCCACAAAATCATGGCACCAGATATCCTTCACCAGGTTATCAAGGGGATGTTCAAGGATCATCTAGTGACATGGGTTGATGGATATATCAAGAAAGCAAATATACCCAAATGTGCAAAACAAATCTTAGCTGATATTGATTGGCAGTGAGTATTTGCAGTTGAAGTTCTGAGGCCATAGTGAAATGTAGGTCTCAGTTTTATAATCTGAAACATTTTTGTTCCTGTTAAACACTGGCACATCCCATATTATATAATCTGCATAAAATGTATCTCAAATATGGTTAAATCTCTTAACTTTTACTTGCTGCACCCAAATGCACCATTTTTTATTTTCTATGCTATGTGTTGTTCATCTCATGCTTTTCATGCTATGAGGCCAGCATTCTGAGGCTGAGCAAAGTTTAGGCTTCAGTTTTATAATCATTTTTGGTCAGTTGTATCCTGGATATTTAATAGCCAGTTGCCAAGGTGTGGATTGCCATGCTGAACCAAATAAATGGTTTAGTATTGATTAGCCAAGCACTGAGGCACACCTTGATATGCTGAACCAAACAACACAGCCACTGAATCACAGCCTTGCCATCTATTATGCATTACCTGCCAAATGCCCCTGTTGAAAAAAAGGCCTTGGACCTGCCACACACAGTGGTGGCCCATATTTGCCAAGTTGTACATTTTGCCTACATGTAACTAGAATTGCAGCTGTTCCATTATTTTCCAATCTTCATCACTTTCCTGAAGGCCATGGCTTTAAGCAATGGACAGGAAACAATTTGAAGGCATTGATGAAAGTTTACTTGCCTGCAATTATAGGTTATGTGCCTGATCAAATGGTTAGGGCCATTGCTACATTCATTGAGTTCTGCTACACCATTCAGCACTCAGTTATTGACAAAGATGACTTGGATAAGCTGGACAAACTATTAGCTAAATACCACCATGAATGAGAGGTGTTCTGTGATGAAGGCATATGTCCTGATGGTTTTAATCTTCCTCACCAACACACTCTAACTCATTACTGTGAACTAATCAGAAAGTTTGGTGCACCAAATGGACTCTGCTCATCCATTATGGAATCAAAGCACTTGGCAAATATGGGCCACCACTGCATGTGGCAGGTCCAAGGCCTTTTTTTCAACAGGGGCATTTGGCAGGTAACACATAATGGATGGCAAGGCTGTGATTTGGCAGCTGTGTTGTTTGGTTCAGCATATCAAGGTGCATCTCAGTGCTTGGCTAATCAATACCAGACCTAAACCATTTATTTGGTTTCGCATGGCAATCTGCGCCTTGGCAACTGGCTATTAAATATCCAGGATACAACTGACCAAAAAAAAATGATTATAAAACCAAAGCCTAAACTTCATTTGGCCTCAGAATGCTGGCCTCATAGCATGAAAAGCATGAGATTAACAACACATAGCATAGAAAATAAAAAATGGTGCATTTGGGTGCAGCAAATAAAAGTTAAGAGATTTAACCATATTTGAGATATGTTTTATGTGGATTATATAATACAGGATGTGCCAGTGTTTAACAGGAACAAAAATGTTTCAGATTATAAAACTGAGACCTATGTTTCACTACAGCCTTGGAACATTGAGGATGTCAAAGAACCTTATTGGCAATCAAGTCATTTCAATGTGTTATCCCAAATGATCCAGACAGTCCAACACCTTGGCCAACTAGACTTTCAAGTGCATGGAATGTTGAAAGATTCCATGTGGATGGGACATGTTGATCCTCCCCCAATTACACCATTGGAAAGGGCCACAGGTGATGACAATGATGATGGTGGAGCAGTAGATAATTGTGAGATTATAGGGGAAGTGTTATGAACCCGAATATTTTATATGGACTCCACAATGGACTATACTCCAATTCCCATTATGGCAGTTGGTCATGGCTAGTGACCTGTGACTTTGGATGAGGTTTGTCAACATTTACACCTATGTATCTTTCTTTATCTATGGCTATGTGACATGCTGTATGCACATGCCTTCATTTACCTTTGTTTATGTTACTCTTTACCAGTAGTATATAAGTGTAGTAGTTAGAAGGCAGTCCCCACTTTTGTGGTCATCTCTGCTCTATCATCATCTTTGCTTTCCCTTGTGTAGGGTTTGCAGCCAGAGACTCTGTGTGAGCCTGGGGGTGTATGGAACTCCCTGTAACATCCACCAGAGTTTGCTGATGGACTTGTGCCTTCTGACATAACCATGAAAGTACTACTCTTGCTCTCACACATAACTCGTGACTGCTAGGCAGCCACAACTCTACCTTTTGAGCCAGCAAGCTCCATAGTGTGTATCAAGGAGTGGTGTGCTGTTGGCTCAACATTCGTTGTCGCCATAGGCTGAAAACCCAGGCACACTATCACGTAGAAGAAAATGTCCATTCGTTAGGGTGTCAGAACCTCTTCAAGACTCTAAAAACAAGACTGGTGCAGGGGTGTGATGGTGATGTACCATATTTTGACCCTGACCAGATCTGATGTACAGTGTGGGATACACATGTCACCTGGCAAGTGAAGAGTCGACATCCTTCCTAACTGGGAAGCATCTGGCCAAAGAAGAGGACCCATTAGCTTAATTCCCTCATAAACCTGTGCAGTCGAGCTAACCCAATTTGGGAGTCTCCTGCAGTGTAGTACACAGCATCAGATATATGCACATACATATACATGTCAAACCACCAACAATAACAACAATCACCACCATGATGTCTCAGTTGACTCCTCTGGTTGAGTCGACATGGTTCAGGTTCAATTACCTGTTACCACATGTCTCAATGACACTAGGGCAAGCTGTAGCCCTATTCACATCTGAAATCACACCCAATGTCTGTTAGAAATCCTGGGTCGATAAGATCGAAGCTTGTTGAGCTAAAGTCAAACTATAGCAGTCCCAGTGTAAAACAAGTCTTTTCGTACAAGTAACTACGAGTACAGAATAGACTTTATATACATGTTAGCAGTAGTTCTAGAACGTTCCATATGTATTTATAGATGTTCCATGAGTCATCGTAATAGAAATGATAAGTAAGCGTCCTGGGATAATGAGTCATCACCTAAGAGTCAGACTTGCCGTGATCACCAATTCTAACAATGTCAGGGCATATAATGAGGAATCAGAGAGGCTGACCACCTCTTCCCATGCCCATGCTGTTCAGCAGAGCACCCCCTTGGATGGTTTGGAGAATTTGGGAACAAAGTCTGGAGATAGCCATAAGAGACTTAAAAGCCTGGGTACACAAATCCCAACAACAGGAGGTAACACCAGAGATGGCCTTGGACTTGAACAAAGCATTGGAGAAAGATGTCTTGTGGTTCCTAGAGAAAATGCAGTGACAACCACAGATCAAAAGGATGCTGCAGTGAAAGGATGTCAAAGTAGATTTAGCTAACACTCACCCACTTGGATAATTATCAGCAGGTAGTGGCAGTAGGACTTATTGACTTGGGATGTACTCAATCATGCATCAATAGGGAGTTTGTGGAACAGTATCAGATCCCAACCAGATGTTTACCACACCCAGTCCCAGTATTCAATGCAGACAGATCTCTTAATCAAGACAGATATCTCAAGGACATGTGTCAGGTCAAAGTAATGATAGGAGGACATGAGGAAATCCTAGAATTTGCAGTATCAAGTCTAGGAAAGTCAGATCTATTCCTAGGACATGAATGGCTCAACAGACATAACCCAAGCATCAACTGGGACAAAGGTGAGGTAGAATTTAACCGATGCCCATCAGAATGTTGGAACAGAAATATGTATCAGGAACTGGAGGATTCACTAGAGGAGATAGAACCAATGGAACCTGGAGACCATATACTAGCAATTCACTTTGGACCAGAGGAATTTGCAACCTGCATGACAGATAAAGAATACAACCATGCATTTGCAAAATTGGCAATGGATATAGCAATTGAAAACCATAAGGATAGGTCGATGGAAGAAGCAGTACCCAAACACTATTTAAAGTATAAAAAAGTGTTTGAGAAGACCTTGTTTGACGAGATGCCCCCCAGAAGACCTTGGGACCATGCAATAGAACTACTACCTGGATTGAAACTGCTAGACTGTAAAATCTATCCTTTGAACAGGCTGGAACAAGAGGCATTGGAAGATTTTCTAAAAGAAAACTTGGACACCAGACAAATTAGACCAAGCAAATCGCCTATGGCCTCGCTGTTCTTCTTTGTCAAAAAGAAAGATGGAAGACTATGCCTGGTACAGGATTGTTGAAAGCTAAATGACATGAGGACAAATAGAGGACTGTTTGAACCACTTGTGATGTTCTTTGGATTAACCAACTCACCAGCCACATTCCAGACAATGATGAATGACCTGTTTAGAGAGGAAATTGCTCAGGGATGGGTGGTTATCTACATGGATGACATTCTAGTGTTCTCAAAGATGGAGGAAGAACATTGGCAACAAGTAGGACAAGTTTTAGAAAAGCTAGGAGAAAACCAGTTATCCCTGAAACCAGACAAATGTTTCTTCAATCAAGACCATATTGAGTTCCTGGGACTTATCATCAGTCACAACTCAATACGAATGGATCCTGCTAAGGTAAAAGCAATACTTGAATGGCCAACACCTCAAACCAAAAGAGAGTTACAGCAATTCTTAGGATTCATCAACTTTTATCAATGATTTGTGGAAGGATTTGCAAAGCTAGCCAAGGCACTCACAATCCTTACTGGAAAAGTAGAATGGGACTGGGGCGTCAGTCAAGAACTAGCATTTGATAAACTCAAAGAACAAATCCAGAAAGAAGCAGTATTGCTTATTCCAGATTACAACAAGCCTTACTGAGTTGAAATGGACATGTTGGATTATGCTATAGGCGCCATCCTATCACAAGAAAACAAACATGGCATATGGCAACCCATTGCTTTTATCTCAAGGAGCCTCAATGACGCTGAGCACAACTACAAAATATATGATAAGGAGATGCTCACCGTAATGCATGCATTCTACAAGTGGTCACAATATCTAAAGGGATCCAAACATATGGTAGAGGTTTTAACAGATCATCAAAACCTCACGTATTTCTGCAAACCACAAAACTTGAATTGATGGCAAGCCTGCTGGATTTTAGATCTTCAAGAATATGATTTTGTTATCAAACATCAATCTAGGAAATCAAACAGCAAAGCAGACCTCCTCTCAAGATGAGTGGACCATACAGGGGGGGGGAGAATGACAACAAAAACATCATTTTGCTAAAAGATGATCTGTTCATAAGTCATATTGATAACAGGTTAATGGATGATGATTGTGCCATAGAAGAAATCATTAACAACATCAAGGAGATCGATTGAGGAATGTGGGATTTACAAACACTTGAAGCTGTCAGGAATAAGTTAGATGGATGGAGACTTGACAGATCAACAGTCCTATTTAAAGAAAGAATATACGTACCAAAGGTGACCCACCTAAGAGAAGAAATTATGGTGATTCATCACTCTTGGGGACATCTGGGTGTAGCAAAGTCCTTAGAACTCATAACAAGGGGATTTTGGTGGCCCAAGCTTAAAGAAGACCTAGACGCATACATCAAAGGTTGTTGGACTTGTCAAGTGGCCAAACCAGATAGACAACCATGAGCGGTGCCACTAAATGTTAGAAATAGTAGGAACGATGAGATTGTGGCTGTTGAGCTAATAGTCAAGCTAGTGTTATCCAGTGTATAATGAGTCTTTGCGTACGAGGTTCTACCTAGTGTTGAAAATGGTGATAACACACATGTGAATATGTGTACAAAGTTAGATTTGTTCATAACTCATGAACCGTTGAAGATATGGACTTGTTCCCAGCGAAGAAAATGTTCCTCGTACTGTATTTAGTTTGGACGCGATATAGTGGACACCAATACTCATGCCTCGCGGTTATTTCACTGTATTTTAGTATATAACACACTATTCCTTACATGTAGGAAGAAGTACAGTACTCCTACACTTGGATTGGTTAATACACTTGTTGACATTGCTCAAATAGACTAAAAGTGCGAAGTCTGAGATTGTCTACTAGTGTGGATAGTGTCCAGTTGGCCAAATAGTGAGATTCTAACAGTGCCATCATTAAGTTCTTCTCATCTATTGGTGACTCACCCTGTCATAAATTTTAGAGTTTCAAGGTCCAGTCTTTTGGTTTTTTGATATAATTGAGCTCTACATCAGGAAAATCCCTTGTGACTTTTCCTGACTTTCATTGCCTTTTTGACTTTTTTGTCTGAATTGACTTTGGCTTCCTAAACCCTAAGACCTAAAAGACCATTAAAGACATACAAGGCCTACAGAACTATCATATAATCACAACAACTCTGTCATAGGTAATGCTAAGGGTAAAAAGGCAGTCAAAGTTACAAAAGACATACAGTCCTTGTATTAATTTTTGACTAAGTCCTGTATTTACATTTATTTGTACAGTAGTAGCATCAAGGGCACCAGTTCATGTGGTTGATGAGCCTCAACATGTGTTAAAATAGGTGATTGCAGCAAGTCTGGACTATATGATATTTTTGTTATTGCTCCAGGAACATTTTACTAATCATGATATCACAAGTACTTGGGGTTGTAGAACCCTATGGAACATGGTAGAATACAGTGAAACTTGTATAAATAGTAGCCATGTACTAGGTAGAACCTTGTACACAAAGACTCATTATACACTGGATAACACTAGCTTGACTATTAGCTCAACAGCCACAATCTCATTGTTCCTACTATTTCTAACAACATGTCCCTCCCACCCAGTCAGCACCAAGGCCTTCCACCTTAACTGGACAGTGCCTCTTTACTACTTCAACCACCTGGCACCTCTACCTCAACAAACACTGCACCCTTTCTGCCTGGCACCTCCTTCCCTTCCCATCAACCAGCGCCCTTTCAACACCTTTTCACCTCAACCACCTGGCGCCTCCCTACCTGAACCAACCAACCAGGCACCCTCTCCCCTCCCCA
>QFEO01004488.1:0-11853 GCA_003316615.1 Amanita pseudoporphyria
TACTCCATTTTGCTGAGGCCTATTTCTAACTGTGTGCTGCCTAACAACCCCACATTCACCTGTAAATCGCAAGAATTCATTTGACATGTATTCCCCTCCTTTATCATCCCTTAGTGTCTTTATTTTACAATTCAATTGATTCTCAGCATAAGCTTTGAATCTCTTGAATGCATCAAAGACCATGTCCTTGGTCTTAATTGGAAAGATAACACAAAATCGGGAGAAATCATCAATGAATGTGACCCAGTATTGATATCCTGAATGTGTGGTGGTCCCAACTTTGTGCACATCAGTGTGAACAAGCTCCAATAGCTTTGTAGCCCTGTTTTTTGACAAATTGAATGGATCTGCATGCATCTTTCCTGCTAAGCATGGCTCACAGATAGGATCAGGCTTGTCTTTAGATGTCATGGTAAGCCCCTCAACCATGCAGTCTTTGACCATCAATTTGACACCCTCATAATTGTGGTGTGCTAGCCTTCTATGCCACAAAGTCAAGTCCAGAGGCAGAGTTGATGACACCTTTGCTGAATGTACATATTCCTCATCTACAATTGTCTCACCCATAAGATAGCCAGTATTATCATTTCCAACCTTAGCAACAAAAGGTATATGGCCACTCTTTTCAAACTTTATTATAGATTTGGATATATTAACATTAAAACCCTTGTGCTGTGTCAAGTACAGTATGGACAACAGATTATTACGCAAGTCTGGTACATGTAGCACTCTAGTAAATTCCACCTCCCTTGCAACCTTCCCATCTATGATTGGTTTAAACACAATTAATCCAACTCCCTCTGTATATACAATAGTATTATCTGCCAACTTTACAGGTTTGCGCAGATGTTCATAAGTTTTGAACCAATGTCTATGTGGGGTAATATGAGAAGAGGCCCCTGAGTCTGTGTTCCAATCAAAGCGATGATCAGCATAAGTTGCAAATGCATAATGAATTAGACTTGCATTTCCTGCATTTTCAGCAGTCTCTGCCCCCTTTCCCTCCTCTGCCTTATTGGCACTAGGTCCAGCAGTGACCTTCTTTGGACAATTGTAAACAAAATGCCCTTCTTCTCCACATAAGAAGCAGGTACGCTTTGGTCTGCTCCCTTGGCTATTATAGCCCCCTCTGTTTCCCCCTCTACCTCCACGACGGTTGAATGATGCCCTATTTGCCCTTTCCCCAACATCTGCTCGATGCTGACGGTTAAGCTCCTCTGACTTGAAGCCTTGCAGGATGGCATTCTTGTCCAACTTCTCCATTAACAACAAATTGGAGGTTAAGTTAGAGTAGCTCTCAGGTAGAGCACGAATCATTGCCATACACAGCAATTCATCATCTAACTTCTCCAATGTGAAGTCTTTTGGGCGAAGATTTTTAATATTGGACATAGCCCTCTCTACCCTGGTTGCCACATCCAAGAGTGATTCATCATCGGCCTTGTGGATTGAAAATAGTTCATCATAGGCATTGAATCTTGCACCTGGCTTTTTGTGCAAGTGAGCCACTTCAAGCATCTCCCACATCTGCTTTGGGTCATCTTCATGGCCTCTGAAGTGAACTCTTTGGTCACTCTCTACAGCCAAGTAGATTTCCCCTGCAGCCTTCTCCACTTTCAACTCCCACTTATCTCTATCATCCTCTTTTGAGGGTTTTGATGCCTTTCCTGACACCACACTCCACAACCCATTTCTCATTAGGAGAGCTTTCATCTCTCCACACCATTCCTGGTAGTTCCCATTTGAAAGGGGTTTGATTCTGATGCTGTTGCTTTCAGACATCTTTCCCTGTTATCCCAAATTTTCCAATATCCCAAAAATGCGTCCAAGTGACTCCAAATGTGTCCAATAACCAAGTTTTGTGGTCCAAAGTTAACCACTAATAGCCCCCAGACAGTGTATGACACAATAGTAGATCTGACTGTATGCAGTTAAAGGCTGGGGCCCATAACCTGTTAGAATCCAACTATAAGGTCACTAATATCACTGTCACACTAGTAGACAATCTCAGACTGTATAATATAGTCTATTAGAGCAATGCCAATAAGTGTATCAACCAATCCAAGTGTAGGAGTACTGTGCTTCTTCCTACATGATAGGAAATACATGCTGCAAGGTAAAGTATAGTGCAAATACCATGAGGCATGAGTATTGGTGTCCACTATATCGCGTCCAATCTGTATCTATGAATATAGAAGAATTAAACAAGTATCTAAGTCAGAAAACTATGTAAAACACAATTTATAATGATTGTAATGTATTAAGTGTGGCAGCACTATTTCCAACAGATATAGATGTAGATGAAGACACAGGGGATATATTGATGGGTTAGTGAATGTATTGTACGTCAATTATGTGGGCTACACAAAACGGTATTGCGTTTGCGAGTTGCGACGCTGGGGCACTGCGTACTGACTACCCTGAGCCGTGGCTGTGTTATGGTCAAGTCAACCGAAAGTCAAGTCATGACCAAGTCATAACCGACGGCTGACTTTCCTTAACGGTCAATGACTGGCACAACACTGCTATTAATTCATACTTGAGAGTGCGAACTCGACGAGCAGATTAAACATACCTATATGCCATTTGGGGTGCACGTACCACAGGGACCTCTTCGACACTTCAGACATATAGGCTCATAACATAACATGGACACTGGTTTGAATGAAATTTGATTACTTTCTATCGCTACCTGGCATAGTCCCCCCCTCGCAGCGTGGGGGGCCGAAAGAAAACTCTGAACATTCCCACTGGGTGGCGGTTTCGCCTGTGCGAAGGGGCTCGTCAGGACTGCTACCCCAACCGGCTGTTATTGATATCACGATTCCTGGAAGGGGGGAGTCTATCAGTGCAGTCACATGCTGATGCGTCACATGCTGTGGCAGCTACTGACTTAACCCGACGTCGTGGGTATGTGGAGGCAGTCCCTCTCTGCATGGGGTGTGACCACGGCATCTCGCGGTCACGGTACCCTGCCACAGTGTGCACTGGCAACTCACGTTTACCAGCACGACTATCGATCTGGTATCTGTGCGGCCTCCCACGCTACAGCCCAGAGCACTGTTACAATTCAGTAACCCTGTCACCGAAGTTAAGGGATAAAGCATAGTCTACGGCAGAATCGAACCCTTGCCCAGCTGTGAGAGAGTAGGCCGTAGACACAGCCCAACTTGCTGCGTGACGCGTGACTCACGATGCAGTACAAACTTTAAAGTGATGCGAATCTAAGGGCCTGAGTCAGGCTTGCGGCCATGTTCCGAGGGAAGCACATTGGATGAGCCTTCGCGGAATGACTTCATTCTACTAGGTCAATTGTCGCACTTCAGCACCTCCTGGCCGCAAGCCTACTCCACTCGTTCTCATGGCCAATGTCAGTCCACTGACGTGGCACCGTGACTAAAGTAGTGCTACTCAGAGAACTGCCGCGGCATTAAACGCATATCCGACCTTACCAGTGGACGCTCACTGTAAACATCATTCTGGATAAGTTCAGCTTTGTTTTCCTGAGTCAGGCATGGCTCCCACTACCAATCTTGGGGGCAAAAGCCACGACTTGGCCCGGGACTCCTCAGTCATCAATCTTCACAAGAAATTTTGATATCTACTTGCCCTTCTCCGCTTCCTTCTAGTCATCAATGACAGCTCAGAACAGCCATTGTTAAAGGTGGCTGAAGCCCAAAGGATCGAGGCACTACCAAGTCCTCAAAGATTCATCGAATCGATGACCACCATTCTCATTTTGAATCATCAAATCATTGCCGCCATTCCTCTCAGCAACCGTGATGGCGTTGCTGTCACCGAGGAACAACCATCATCAGGCGCCACATCAAACGACAAGCCTGAGGAGCCAGACTCAGAGGAGACTGGCTTCGACATTAGCAGCCTACAAACTGCTCGCTTCGCCACCCTTGCCAATCCCACTTATGATGCCCCAGAGCCATCCGATGCCGGCGTATTTCTTGTTAATGAAACATGTGATTTCTGGGGGAAATGTCGGGAGGGAGATTTTACTGAGTTGATGAGCAGGTGAGTCTCCAGTCTGTTCATGACCCCCTGATCTAACAGCCCCAATAACCAGGCAGCACAATCTGGCATCCCATGCCAACACCATCTGCAGCTATCTTCGTGATTATTATAGGACGTCATTGGACGGCGCAGATCAGAAGCTCCATGAGATCGACTATCATTTCACCCACTACCTCATCATTAGCTGCTGGCAGAAGATGCAACGCCACCTTCGAACTTGGTCATCTCTTGGGCTTATCAACAACCTAGCCACCGTAAACAAACAAAGGTTAGAACAAGAGCTATTAAAGTCAAGTTTACCCGATGATGAGGTTGTAGAAGACCCCACAATAGCAAGCCTTCTTATGACGATGTCAGCGACTTCTTTTTCCACAATGGCCATATTAGATAAATTGCCCAACATCCCTAAGCCGGACTATGCACGCCTGCAGGAGGTGGCCAAGAAATCCAGTGGCGAGGGTGTGTATTGCAGAAAGACATTCAAGGATTTCCACTACCTCTGTGCTCGTCTTCTTATTGCCTATGCACTTCAATTTTCAAAGCTCTCCAAGATGAACCGAGAGGAGTCAACTTGTGGAAACCTGCCAGCCGAAGCAAAGCATTTAATTCCCTTTGCCCGAGTATTACTCGCCTTTGCACACTCCAAGTCTTTGAAATCTCATCTAGAGATCCTTGTGGGAGCGAGGGACCTGCTGCCGATGCCCACAGTGCATTTTAAAGACACATATCTGAAGTTCGCTGTGGAGTGTGGAATGATTACTCCTGGCTCGGTCAAACCCAAGAATAAGGGCAGAGGCAAGGGCAAGGGCAGGGGAGGAGGAAAGGGGGCGCCAAAGGGCAAGAAGCCTGTGCTCATGGTGGCTGATGGTGCGATTTCCTTAGGCACACCAGATGCTGGCAGCAATGAGCAGGATCAGGCTGTTACACATGAGAAACGTGAGCAGGCGGTACATTTTGCAGCATCAGGCAATATAGGTGCATCTGAAGATGGCAGCGAGGAACAGGGTGGCGAACAGGGAGAAGAGATCGACGAGATGGTGCATTCAGCTACATCAGCCCATAATGGCGAAATGTTCCGAAAATGGATCAGAGTTTTTGTTGGCCATTTTTCAGTGAAACATGCACTAGAAAAGGATGCTGTGAAGAAGTTGGCGCGAGGCCTAGATGTTCAAATCCACGTCCTCGGCACAGGGCGCTCAAAACCGGAGCCTGGTTCCTGGCATGAGATAAAGGGTCTAATACAAGAATTGAGGGGCGAAATGGAAGGTGTCAACATACCATCGACTGAAGCACTCCTGGAAAGACTCATAAGCCACCTCACTGAGTATGAAAACTCTACCTATCCAGGCTCGTATCACAAAGTCTATGGCCAGTTTAAGCAGGCTCTGGACAGATATAAGGTCGAACTGAAACAGATCCCCCCAGAACAGTTCTTCGAGTCACGTATTTTGAATTTGTTTCTTGGAGTCCCCCACTGCGAGGCGATTTTGGCTGCCGCAGCTAAATATTTTGCAAAATTGGATATTCCTGATGCCCTGCAAAACCAGGAGCTCTTGGACATACTCCAGGTGCGTTGCCCTACCATCTGCCCTCTACCCTATTAGTAAGTTAGCCTGTGGCATAGGACCTGAGCCGCGATGAAGTTTCAGTGTCCAGGTTATGCTGCCCCGTCTGCTGGGACCTGTTGACAGTTTTGAGAGGTAATCAGCTCCACACCCTACAGGTCCGAGGCTGTCATTCCACCCTTTACAACGTGGAGCTTCCATCATGGCTCCCCTCTGATATATTGCAAGCAATGATTTCTATGTACAAGGGTTACGTAATGCTTGAACTCAAGCACCTCAAGCATGCTTCCTCAGGGCAGCCCGGTAACAGCCGCAGCGCTAGCTTCGCAGCGTCCCAGATGAGTGAGGGTGGCGCCAGCAGCATCTCTGTGGATCTTGGTGAAGTTGATGCGCAGTTTTGGGCTGCTCAGGAATAGGCAATATGAATTTTATATCCTGTTCAAGTTTTAGCTTATTTACGATATTTACTGTTCTTTGCGAGTCTGTCAGTGTCCGATAGTAATGCATGTATTGTTTATCCATCAATTGCTATTGATGCTCTATTGATGCTCTATTGACACTTTATTGACGCTCTATTTGGTGCCCCGTTCCGTTCCGAGCCCTGGCCGTGCCAGTGATAACTTGAAATTGAATACTCCGCGTAATGCCTGGCAAATCCATTTTAAGATATGACTACTCAAGGTAGAATTAAGAGTAAAGTTACTCATTCCCAGCTGATGATCTCTAGCAGGACAATACCAGGAATTCAGAAGAAATTTCAAGCATGAATCAAAAGAGACAGGATATCACGTCTTTGTTGGTCCTCACGCCCCGAAGGTCGACATGGGTAAACCTGGGGACATTGCTGTTGAAACTACCCACGTAGAGGAAGTAACAAATATCCTAAACTCACGACTTGGCAAGAAAATAAAATGGCCAGAAAACTATGAAAAACACCATGTGTATTACAGGAAAGTTGACGGCGGTTGGGCCCGAGCAGATAAAGGTAGACACAATAACGGAAAACCCTACACTACACACCCAGAAATAGGGTCTTCGTTGGTCCTGGATGACTTCTCATTTAGGTGGAGACAGTCCAGTAATTACTATCACAGTCGCATCAACCACAAAATATTTGATGGATTGGCTTCAACATTGCATCATCCAGATGCTATTGAACCGTCCATATGCCTGGGTATGAGAAATATGAACTTGGCCAAAAGCAACTCACTGACTCTTTTGAAAAGGCATCAATGAGCAAGAATCAAAAAAACGAGCTCGAATAGACCGTGATGATTATCAGCGTAGTAAGGAATATGATTTTGGTCAAATGGAACTCACTGACACTTTTCAAAAGGCACCGATGAGCAAGAATCGGAAAAACGAACTCAAACAGACCATGGCAATTATCAGCGTAGCACTATACCCTCTTCCCTCTGCCAAGATATCCTTCCAAAAATACCCTTAACTCCTCTATGCAGCGAAAACATGTGGATCATGGAAGAATGTCATCGATGGGAAGCGCCACCTATCACCTTTAGAACCCACGACTCGCAGGGGCAAAAAGTCCTTTGGAAGTTAGCGAGTACATTATTCCCGATCCCTTCATGGCCCCATGGACCAGAATTGAAGCATTGCAAAATCGTGCATATTAATACTGACCACCTTAAGCTTCGGCCATGCATGGCGCATGTGTTGGCTGACTTATACCAGGCAGGCCAGAATGATGACCATATAAGCATCATCAACTACGTCTATGATGGTCCTGCGGACCACAACTCAGTTGAAATGGTGATGGAATCACTCATCTTGTCCGGAGACCGCCCTGATCCGCCAGTTGGAGGAGTACCCCATATCGGCGCTCTCAGTATCCCTGCATCTAGTTCTGGTTTAGGTAAGGTTGACTTCTTACCAGAACAAGTCAAGCTCTCCACAGAGGTCATGTATGAGCAAAGGAGTGCAGAAAAGAAGACTAGCAGATGGAACAAAAGCAGCGTCAAGATTCTGTGTTGGGGAGGCTCTCTCATCCCACTCAGTGCCGTCACGGGACCCCATATGGATTATTCTGGGTGCTCGCAACTCATCCAACACATTTGGGGACGTAAACTTTGGATTTGTTGGCCCCCCACCCCCCATAATCTCGATATCTATTTGCGCACACATCATTCGGGACATCTCATCCTTTCAACAGAAGATGCCATTAATCAGTTGGAGGGCATGGAGCTGTTATTGTTGGACCATGACCAAACATGTTTTATCCTTCCAGGAGGGACGATACACGCAGTCCTAACATTTACGAACAGTTGCCACTCAGGATTGAAGCTTTGTCGCATAGCAGATTTGGAGACGGCGAAGAGGATGTGCTTGATTCAATCGGACATGATGGATCAAATGATGAATTTAGATGGAAACACAGTTGATTTCATCAAAAAATACTTTTTGGACCTCAACAAGGAATTCAAAATGTGGGATGAATTGGGAAGGAAGAATAAAGATGAGGAGGTGAACAGAGAGATTCAGCAGTGGATCTCAGAAGAAAAACAAGCGCTCAAACTCAAAAATATTACTTAGAACATGCCAGGCAGTAGATATTCGATGTCAAACTTCTTGAAGAGTGAACGGTTCTAACTTAAAGTCCAGTTTTCACATGACGACTGTTGATCATCCGAACGGTCACGATACATGATACAGCCGCCATCTCTTGGGTAGAATAACAGTAGCTTGTACTTCCAGAAATGAAACTAAGAAACATGGGTATGGTCGCAGCGCGTCCAAAAATCGGAAGAAAGATTGCACATAGAAATGTGCAATGGATTTCGTCATTTCAATCACTGGCACATCCAGTCAGTTTTTGAAGCTGGCCAACATGATGTTTTTTGTAACCTTCCCATTCATGCATGACCAAATGCAACGCGTTAAGATAACGCACTTGATCTTGAATCTGTGACCACGATGAGCGTGCCAGTGGTCAGCGCCAGCCGGGATGAATGCCAAGCGATGAGTATGTGTCACCGAATACTACACTGTATGTCAAAGCCAACTACTAATCGAAGACGTTTATGGTGCTCACTGCTCTCCACCCCCAACGCCTGCTATTACAACTAACCGTAACTTCTCCAAGTCCGTGGATGTTGTCCACGGGACCTACAAATCCAGTATGTCAGTGCTATCTCAACCAATTTTGGACGGAATGCACCGCTGTGGAGTTGAGCTTGTGAGAGGAGGGGCAGAGCGTGATTGTAGGCATTGCATTTTGACAGTCACGGCAAAACTGCTGATATGACGTTGAGCAGGTGTAAATGATCGCAAAATGCAGTAACGTCTGCAGCCTGCTGGCGAGGCGATAGTGGAGATGTTCTTGGTGATCATGATGAAGCCCTAGAATGACCTATTTTCACCTGCCGAATCTGCGCACAACAGGGAGTGTTATTCATGACCTCATTGAGCTCAATATCTTCAAAGGAATTCAGGTGCTTAGCGTTGGTGACCAGTATATTGAGCATACGTCGCCTCAGTTGTCTCAGGCTGATCTTTCATTAGCTTGCCGTACATGGAAGGGAACTGAAGCTCCAACAGCCAGCTTGCGAAACACTTGGCCCGTTTCTCTCAACACTGAGGTAGCCGCGCAAGATCCCGTTATCTTCATCTTTATACGGTTGATAAAAAAGGAGGAAAGGTCCATTTCCTGCCACTTTCCGCAATGCTGCAGGCTGATCTTGAACTCGCAGGACAATAATTCCTCTCCTACTGATGATGGCTCATGCCAAACCCTGCTCATTTCACAACAACCACCTTTCAAGCTATTTAACAATATAAGGATAGAGGATGTACGAGAGACGAAGTAACAGAGGCCGATGAAGGAGAAGATGTGCAGGATGTGCAAGGTGAAGAAGGAAGATGTCGACATCAGTTCGACGTTCTGGGAGTACAGAAAGAGAGTTCACCTTCACCGTTCTCTTCAGTGCGTCGCCAAACCGGGGATGGTGCTAGAAGACAACGCAAGACTGCTTTACCAGTAGACGAATATAATTGTGACAGAATGGGACCCCCTCAACAACGGTACAGCAGAGAACAACGTACCCACGTCCTCCTCCACTGCCACCTCCTTATGACAATGATCACAATGAAATTTCCATTCGCGCTGTTTCATACGGAGACTGGGAGAGGGATGGAGACGGCCACTACAAGCTGTCTCTCTCTTGTCCGGGATCATCGTACTGCCACAAACAGAAAAGGATAGGGACTGGGCTCCCACTCTCGTCATCTGTCCCTCTCCCGTCATCTACCATACCTGCACCGTCAGCATCATTGACGTCAACCCTCGCACCATCTCTACCTGAAGATCAGAATTGCTGCAAGGCGTGCACCCTATTTTCACCTGCCTCATAGGACACGGACAAGATCGTAAATGGGAAATGGAGAGAGACATCGTCCCACCACTCTTGCTCCGGGAATAGAGGATGGTACCTTCAAGAGACTTTTGTGACTGTCCCAGAGGACATCTTCAAGGCACCTGAGATCGTTGTGACTTGAGGGACTTGCATATATACCCCAATAGGATAGGGTGCCCTTCCTCCTGCGCATCCGCAAGCTATGGCTCCCCATCACAAACTCTGTCATCCTCCCGCTTGGGGTGGGAAATGAAGATAATGGAACACATGATCTTCACGCATCCTTGGTGAATCAGCACGACGATGCTACCTAGGGTCCTGCCTCCTTTGCCGCTCCTCCACCTCCACTTTCAACTAAACGATGAGTATGTGTCACCGAATACACTATACGTCAAAGCCAACTACTGACTTGCATGGATAGAGTTACGAAGTATGCCTCCTCCAGTCCCTATACAGGCATATCTGCGCAGATCGTCCCGAAGATGCTAGTATAGAACTATGCAGACGCGCCCTGGCGCCCACCAGCTATGACGGGGCAGCTAGCATACGTTGCCTGTTCCTATTTGGATGGAATGCCATCTGTGCATGTTTTCCTTATCTCGATTAATGCAAACTGACTCGTGTGGCAGTCACTGATCCTACAGATGCTACGGAAGACGAAGATGAACCGATGGTCAACGAACTTGAAGTGTCTGGGAACAAACACTGAAAACTATGGAAATTAACATGCACCCGCATGTAGGGTATAGCACAGGTAGGGGGTGACTGGGTAACCTGCGGGTGGTCACCTGCAGGTCATGGCACATGGGTCGGGTAGTAATGGGTATGGGTATGCATACTCCCAGTCACTGGGTTGGGTACGGTCATGGGGCTGGTAGGAACGTGGGTATTCAGGTAAACCTATTCGATTTTGCGGGGGTGATTTGGAGCTTGATAGGGCTGGTAGGTACTACATCGACACTGTATTCGACTCCGAGTCTAGCCTACTAGGGACCGGCCCGGGGTTTGTCACGGTACTACACAGCCCCAGCGTGAGCCAACGTCTTCAGCAGACCCATTCCAACGAGTTCTCACAACTTGAAGTCCCTGTAGTCTTCCCTCTTGTCTTTCCACATTTCACAATCAAATTCAAGACATTGTTGTCAAGGTACGACGTATCTGAAAATCAAATACTGATATGATGCTGACCTTGCTGCAGGTCATGCTATCAACAGCACGTCAATGGACACCCAGCGGTACCACCGTTTTCCGTTATTTGAATTTTACACCACTATATGAGTCGGGCCTCGCTAGTAATGTCAAGTGTGGCAATACCATATGCCAGAGCAGCCCGATTCACCAGCCAAGAACACGTGGGAGAAAGCACATAATCGCAGCCCTCCATCACCCACTCCAGTCCTCCAATCACCACCGAGAAAGCGACTGTTACAATTAAACGTCTTTACAGTAACGACTTACGATACGTTTTTACTTTTTCTCACGATACACATGTTTACATTGTTCGTTAACATTCTGGATAAGACCGGACTTCTCTTTTTACATTACTATGACATCACTTCAGTCATATGATCCTTCCATCATATTCTTTTCGCTTCTACTATCAACGAACATAGTAACATACATACATAAACACATACATACCCCGAGTAGTATATAAATGGCATGTACTAGCAGTAGTACCCTAAGTTTAATCTACTGTATAAACGTTCACATCTGATCCTGAGTTTGATCATCAACTCTTATCAGTTCCCTGAGCACCTCTCAAGTGATCTTAGTCACTCAGCTCCCAATCCTCTTGCTAGTCTTAGTCGCAGCGCTTCTCGACGAGTGGGCTCGTTGTCACAGTTCATCCCTATTGCAGGGAACTTCTTGACCGAGCATACTAAGTTCGC
>QFEO01004495.1:0-14299 GCA_003316615.1 Amanita pseudoporphyria
ATCCTGGCCTTTCTGAGATTGAGATCATGGAGCTTTCCGCTCTTCTCGCCTCGCGCACGAAAGAAGCCAAGAACGACTCGGGCGATATTCTTGTCGAAAGGTTACAAAGGCTGTCAATCGTCACTTTGGACCCGTTGTATCGGTACCAAAAACGGGCCGCGGTAGAGGGTTTGAAACAACAGTGCATAGACCTAGGCGTTGACTTTACAGTTCAACCAATAAAGGATGTCCCCTGGCCACACCATGATAATACCTCTATCCTGGACTGGTGACCTCCTGCTGGACAGGGGTGTCCGATCACGAAGTATGCCTCATTGCCTCGTATTTCAGTGGTAGCCTGCTTTCAGAAGTATTAACTTTTTGCTTCCTACATTGCTTCACCTTCTGATTCTATGCCTCAGATTATACAACGATAACCCTGAGTATCGCCCACGATACGTAGGTGGAGTCGCCTCGTGTTGGGATGGACTGCGGAGATAAACAGTTTTTAGTAATTTCATGAACGGGAGGATAACATCTATGCGAATCATAATGGTCTTCCCGGGCGGGTTGGGTAGTCATACGACTTCATCGTGTGGGAATACGGTTGCGGTGATACGAATAGCTCCTAGCGGTTAACAGTTCTTTTTTGAACTAAATCGCCGCCTTTGACATTCTTGCACATCCCCATTTTTAATGATAATTGAATGTTCCTTTTATTTTGGGATTAGCACGCATTTCCAAGCGCCCATCCGTCCGTACGGCGCCAGCCATGGCATGATGTATGAAGTATAGCCACTGTGGAGGCCGTCCAACAAAAGTCTGGGGTTGGTCCGCCAAATGCTCGTATCTTGTGGCTTGATGGAGTGCTGGCGAAAGTATATATCGTACAGGCACCTCGTTTAATTGAACCAAATCAGTTAGGCCGCGTTTGGGTGGATAAGATACACGTTCATGGGTATCATCAATTCGTCGGTTAGACTAGGTTGTTGGCGGCAGCATAACAGAACTTGGGGGTCCTACACGCATTAAGCGATGGATCACCTTCCTCAAGAGCGATGAGGCGTTCGTCAGATTAAGGGCTTACCGTAGCAGAAGAACATCGCTGATCGCCCCCTCTGACAAGTACGATCGTCCCGATTTGTGATATTACTCTTCCATGAGTACCCAATCTCGGTCTCTTGATGAAGACCCGCCTACCCTGTATTTTTCAAATCAGCCTCTTTCATTATGCCTTTCTATCCCGTTTACATAGACTTACTAGTACTTGGAACCACCAGGTATATAACAACCTCCAATATTTTATGTTTGCCCATAATTCTCTTTCTGGAGGAGCATCAGCATCGATTTCGCACTTTCATTGATCTGTAACACTTTCGGTATGAATCGAACAATCGATTGGCGGGAGTGGTGAATGACAAGGAGAAGTAGATATAGTATGATCAACATACATTGATGTTTGTGAAACAGGACCCTGCCTACTCTATGAGGCTGGCTTCGTAGCGCGGCGATCAATTTATTGCATAGGATGATTAAAATACTTCTTCCCATGCTACATGATATGCTATATGATCCAGAGGTATGGGGGCGTGGAGGTGAGAAGCGCGAAGATAGGAAAGCCGTAAAGAACATCAACACGTTCTAGCAAGTTCAACATGAGGCCGTTCACGATGAGGTTTGGGGTGGAAATCGCTTGAATTCAATACGCAAGGGGGTAAATGCTTGTACTAAGCATGCCGCTGGTGATATCATTGAGAAAACGACATCGGATGGGAATACCGTTGCGGCTAGTGTGGCCAAGGCTTCGCCCCTGAAGTCCTTAGTCAGAGTCCGGGGGATATCTAGGAGGCAGTATGCACCGTCTCTAGACTAGCAAAGGACGAGCGCTGTACCCCAGTCCAAGTTACATTCTGTTTGTCGTGTCCCGAGTTGTCGCGCTCGTCGAAGTGCGCCAGCGGTTGATGCGCTCGGGCCGGGGAATCGAACATTTCCATATATGGAAGGCCATCGGTGACAAGGGAACCGGGGGACCCTGAGAGCTGTACTTATGGGCACTCTCGCCTTACGTGCTATATCAAGGTGCCTCGTTTGCTCCTCGTTAAACCTTGCGTCGCTCTTCGCCTTTTCTTCCTTATCACGACGGTAGATCGTCATGAATTTTTTCAAGTCAAAACCTCGAACACCGACAGAATTGGTCCGCGGTATTCGCGACGCCATCCCTAAACTAGAATCGAGTGGGCCAGGGAGCGAGACCCGGAAAAAGGTGAGGCAATTAGTTCGCATCGCGACCCGATCGAGATATGCTCATCTTTCTGCCCGTCCCTTGTCTCCGTCTAAAACCTTGTTGTCGGCAAATGTTTTGTTAGGCAAACGAGGAAATTTCCAAGAATCTACAAAGTATAAAATTGTTGCTTCACGGAGAAATCGGTGAGTCGGTCATGCTCTTTCCGTTATGATTACTGATGCCATGCCACAAGAACCTCAACCCGAACTGGTGGCTCAGCTTGCACAGGAGACGTACAATTCCGAATTACTGCTCCTCCTTGTCCTGCATCTCTCTCGCTTCGAGTTTGAAGCGCGCAAGGATGTCGTTCAAATATTCAACAATCTTCTCCGTCGTCAGATAGGCTCCCGTTCACCAACTGTCGAATACCTTGCCGCGCGGCATGATATAATATTTGCCACACTGGCTGGTTATGAGAATGAAGATGTCGCTTTGAATACTGGCATGATCCTCAAGGAAATGTTGCGTCATGAACAATTGTGCAAGATACTGCTCTACTCTGAACAGTGAGTTAGTTGGCCACATGGAGCGGGTATTGCCCGCGTCAACCTCCATTGACCGCAAATTAGATTCTACAATTTTCCTAATTATATCGAAGGAACAACGTTTGGAATCTCTTGTGATGCATTTGCTAACCTGAAAGAGACTTTGACACGGCACAAACCCATGGTAGCCGAATACCTTGAGAAGAATTACGATAGAGTAAGTTAAGAAGTCATGTGCCAACGTGAACGTTGTTAAGACGAGCCGCAGTTCTTCTCATCGTTCACTGCGTTGATAGTCTCGCAGAACTACGTGAACAAGCGCCAATCTTTGAAACTCCTTGGCGAAATCCTCCTAGATCGAGCCAATTTCAATGTGATGACACGCTACATCGCCAATGAGTCAAACTTGAAAATGATGATGAATCTCCTGCGTGACAAAAGCAAGAATATTCAGTTCGAGGCATTTCATGTGTTCAAGGTGCGTGAATTTGGCGCGTACGTACTGTGTGTGTGTCGTGAAGCCTCATGTTATCGATGACAGGTGTTCGTGGCAAATCCGAAGAAGCCGCCGCAAATCGAGGCGATACTGCGGCGCAACAAGGATAAACTCTTGATATTTTTGAAAGACTTCCATAACGACAAAGATGGTATGAGTTCCGGAAGTTTTGTTATGTCAAGGATCTGATGCGCCCATTCAAATCCGTCAGATGAACAGTTCAATGATGAAAAACAGTTTCTCATTGTCCAGATCCAGTCACTGTGAGAAAATATACGGCAGAACCTGTCATGTTTAACCGTGCAACTGCATCTTATCCTCTTTTCCGTTGTCACCTCATCCTTGTCATCCGCTTGTCATGAAATCACCGCTTACTTTCTTCCCATTGATGCCACTTACTTCAGCGCTCCCATTCAGTATATCCAGAAGAGTTTATCCCGTGATACTGTAACCCTGTACGATTGAGCAGCAATGTAACCGTTAACGTAACTACATCGCCGCGCGAGATGTGAAACCTGCAAAAAGGTACGAGCCCTGCTCAGGTTCAAAATAGCATCCGAAGGATTCACTCCGCGTCGGGTACTAACCATATCGTGCTATGTCACGCATGTCATGGACGGCGAACCACGTCGAGGGTCAAATTGTTGAATCAATTCTTTTCTGACATTATGTGAGAGACTGGAGTATAACGGATGTAAGCTTATGTATACGAAGGCGCTCAAAGGCTAAATGACAAGGTGAGTGCCGAACTCATCATATATCAATATATCATTTTACATAATGCCATCGGATGACATTCCCATTAGGGGTCGGCATACCATGACACAAACCAACATCGAACGGGCTCAATCACCGTCAACTGACACTCCAAAATGTATAAAAGGACGCCATTTTCGTTCCAAGTAACTCATCAAACCCTCGCAGTCTCACTTGCAAAGCATTAGCAACTAGCCTCACATTCTTTACCAGTCACTCTCTACTACTACCCCCCATCGAAATGTTCTCCAAACTCGCTCTCATCGCTGCTGCCTCTTTGGCTCTCTTCGTCTCTGCCTCCCCAATCCCCGGCGGCGGCAGCTCGTGCAGCACTGGCCCGGTCCAATGCTGCAACTCCTCCCAGAATGCTGACAGTCTCGACCAGAGCACCACCGCTCTCCTTGGATTGCTCGGTGTCGCCGTCAGTGAGGTCACTGCCATAGTCGGCCTTGGCTGTACCCCCATTACCGCCATTGGAGTCGGCGGTGCCGGCTGGTAAGTATTTATGCTATAATTTAACGTCGAGTACGCTAAACTAATTTGATCATTTTTAGCACCTCTCAGGCACTTTGCTGCTCGAATACCAGCTTCAGTGAGATTACTATACCTTTTTCTTGATTTCTTTTACAGTTTGCTAACCCTACTCTTACAGATGGCGTCGTTGCACTTGGCTGCAACAACATCAGCGCTTAAAAAGTTGACGGAATTTCTTATTGGCTCTATGGGAGAATGTTTCGGAAAAGTTGTCTCTAAAATTTTGCTAATGGCAATATACCAGTTGTGATGCATTTTGACTGATTGATCCGCTTGAGCTTGAGTGAATTGAGACTGTAGTATCTTATTCATCTGTGTCGGCGTTATGATGTATATTTTTGGGTTTTGGAGGATTGATCGGAGATCTCGAGGATACCAAATAACTGTCAACAACTTCCACATTTGTAAGTCAGTATATGTACCTCAAAGGTATCTGTTCACCCGAGTCCCTTACGATGGGAACTAACATTCGGATAGCTGGGAAATTGCTTGTCGCTGCGTGAGAGGTTGCGTATCTTAAATCACCCCTTGCTTGTTCACAGAACTGGGGACAAATAACGCACTGTACCCAGCAACACGGCGCATCCTTCCCTGTATCATAGGTATGTCATGAGAAGCTTGTAACGCGTCAGAAAGACCCGCTCACTCTGCGTCCCAGAATCGCACTGCCTCAAAGTCACCTGTTCCCGGTTCGTCCCGATCACTTTTGTGACTATGTTGCGCCGGTCTCTCTCAAAATGTCTACGGGTGCGAATAACACGCCATCCATGCTTACCTTGTCCACGAAGATATTCCACGACTGTTATCGAAACAACGGAGCGAGCATCCGCTAGCTCTTCAGAGCCTCATGAAATTCCACTTCGTAGTCGGCCCGATCCGTTTAAGCTTCTTTCTACAGAGCTAGCAGAGCTACGGACGTCATTATTGACACTCCTCCGGTCCGGCCATCCTGCGTCAAGCGAAATTGCAGAATATTATTTCCTACATCCTTCAAAACAAGTTCGGCCACTACTTGTTCTTCTCCTATCACAAGCTACGAACGGTCTCGGTTCACAGTGGGATAGAAAACTATGGGAATCGCAACATAGAGGTGCTGGAGGACGTGCTGATGAACTGGATATACCGATGACACGTCCGGATGTGCTGAATGATTGGAATCCAAACATGCCAACGAATACGTCGGCCTTTAGCACGACGTTCAATTTACGACCTATTCGGCAACATAGACTTCCGTTGCCTACTGACTCACCATGGTCAAAGAAATCATCCGTAGCCTCGTCTTCTACGTCTCCCCGCTTACCCACATTACATTCCCCTTCTATTGTCCTGCCGACACAAAAGAGGCTTGCTCAGATTGTCGAGATGATCCATACTGCTTCCCTACTACACGACGATGTGATTGACGGTTCTCCCCTACGCCGTGGATCGCCCTCTGCACCATCGGCATTTGGCAAGAAACTTTCTGTTCTAGGGGGAAACTTTATTCTAGGCCGTGCCTCTGCTGCTTTGTCGCGTCTTGGAGATATCGAAGTGACCGATCTCATTGCGAGTATTCTATCTAACTTGGTGGATGGCGAGATTCTCCAGCTGAAGAAAGTGAAGACGGAGAGTGATGGTGAAATCGCGGCACGAACGCGAGAGGATGCGTGGAATATTTATCTGCAGAAGACGTATCTCAAGACAGCTAGTTTGATGGCAAAAGGCGCGAGAGCCGCCGTTGTGCTAGGCGGATGCAAGGAGGGGGACATTGTTAGAGAAATTGCATACGCATATGGAAGGAATTTGGGTATTGCGTTTCAGGTAAGATGAATTGCCACGTCGCTATCATTTCTGATCAGTTTTCTTTATTAGCTCGTGGATGATGTCCTGGATTACGAGTCAGCATCATCGACATTGGGTAAACCCGGTGGAGCCGATCTTCAGCTAGGTCTTGCTACAGGGCCTGCTCTTTATGCGTGGGAGGAGTATCCTGAACTGGGAGAGCTCATCCGACGGAAATTTGAGAAGGAAGGAGATGTTGAACAGGTGAGTGGCTTTGAAAGTCGAATCGATGGGGGGCTAAAGTTTGTCTCTTCTAAAAGGCTCGAGACTACATCGAACGATCATCGGGTCTACAGCGTACTCATATTCTAGCACAGTCGTATGCGGACAAGGCGGAAGAACTATTGCAGTCATTGCCGGACAGCGAAGCGAAGAGCGCATTGGAGGTATTGACGGAAAGAGTGATAGGGCGCCGATCCTAAGGCGTTCCTACCTATACCTGGTTGGACCATCGTGGAACTTGTCGTCTATACATTCTTGCAAGAACGGGTATTTCCAGTATCACTGCGCTCACAGCCAGAAATGAAAACACGTCAAAGATAGTGGACGGCGTGTCGAGCGATGAGTAAAGGTCCGAACCCATAGCAATTATATAATAGTACATGGAACGGACTGTACCGGGGTTAACCGCATGGACATGATGTTCACATGTCCATGTCAGTTCCCATACAGCTCTTGAGAATAGCGAGAGTTTGGATGTATAAAACCCTTTCCTGGTACTTTTGTTGCTGGTGCCCTAAAGTGTTGACACCCCATTGCCCATCTATCCTGACCCCGAGCTTTTCTAAAGTTCCTATAACCCTAACCCTTATATAAGAAATCGGAAACCAATGCAGAAGATGAAACGGGAGATGGTGCAGAGCTTGTCGGAGCTACCGAATAGTGGCGCTCCGGGAGTAGTGCCCGTGGCTGTGACCAACGTTCTATATTATAAACACCAGCAACACTACTTATACTGAACGTCTCGACAAGACAACCCAACACCATGAACGTCACCACTCCAGCCTTCACGTCCAACTCTGCTCTCGACCTACTCTTCCCTGAAGAGCTCATCTCCGCTGAAGTCAAGAGCGAGCTTCCTCCCAACTTACACGTACGTTCCACTTCCTCGCCATCCCACATGCCATCCCTCACACGCTCGCTTCAAATAGATACGTCCTCTCGCTTCGTCGGATTACCGTCGAGGCCACCTCTCAGTTCTCAAGGTTCTCACCATCGTCCCAGACACAGGCGAAGCCGCTTGGGTAGCCCAATTCGATGCCATCCGTGCGCTCCCACGGACGTACTATTCTCTCATTATTGTCGACAAGAATACGGACACGATCGTTGCTGTCGGCACGGTCTTCATTGAGCGCAAGTTCCTCCGTGGCTTGGGCAGTGTTGGCCATATTGAAGACATTGCGGTCGACAAGGCGCAGCAGGGGAAGAAACTTGGGTTGAGGGTTATCCAAGCCCTTACGTATATCAGCGAGAACAGCGGGTGCTATAAGACCATTCTGAACTGCAGTAATGAGAATATTCGTGAGTGTTTCTCCGATGTTTTATTAGAGAATGGTGTTGAGTGATTTGGTTCTTTTTTATTTGTTTATAGCATTCTATCAGAAGTGCGGTTTCCAACAGAAGGAAAATGAAATGGCCAAGTATGCGCCTGAGCGCACCCACCCGCCCAGACTATGAAAGTCGGATCGCATACATCCATAATACCACATGGATATTTTAGTTACAAAGTCTCATCAAGGACTACAAGCCCTGTTGCCCATGCAGACTCTTGCTCCACAGATTCCCATTAAGTTTGCACACGGACTCTAATAGTTACATTTAAGTAATGTAGCTCATCACTACTTTTCGCTGGACTATTGCATGCTGATACCTATCTTGTACATCGCCATTATTGAATAATCACGGTTTTTTCGAACGTGTGTAGGAGCATACGCAGATGAAAGATTTCAAGCTAGAATCACTGCCAAATGGGAAAACGCACGAAATGCGGCCTAAGATCATTACAGCTTGTTGATCCAAGAGAGGGAATGGGAGACCTTTACATGCAACAATCGCGACGCCGTCGGAGGATAAATTTGTACCAAGAGGACCCGGAAGCCTTTTTAATTTACGGAAATGATGCCAAGATCGGGAACCGGTGCACGCGCACACGGGCAAAGTCTGATTTCGCAGAAATAACAGACTCTGTCACGCGCATATGTGGTCTCGGTCTGCATCGGTGAAACCGGGATCCAAGGATCATTAAACTCGACAGGTGGCAACCATGACAGATGTAATGTTGGAACCAATGTTACGTGATATCTGGAATGCATTCAGGGTGCGAGTTGAGTTTTAAAGTCGAGAACACTCATAATAATGTGACTTTCTCATGCAGATGCATGGGATCTTGATGAATCCAAGATATACAGTTGACTCCCTCTTAACCCATACCGCTCGGTTTGGGCCTGAAGGTATGGGTTATTAGAGAGTATGGGTTACCAGAGAGACACCGTAAATCAAGGATTAAAGCTACTTTGTTCATTTCTAGACTACTGTAAGGGTTTGACAACATATACTAGTTAATCTGGGGGAAATAATCTGTCAAAAGAGTTGGCTTGAGGTTCTGGGACTCAATGAGACGTGTTTGGTGGCCAAAACTAATCAAGATTCCCTCCAGCTCGCACGCGAATGGATCATCAAGGCCCTGAACATACCTTTTGAGTGTAAGGGAAGCCTGCAGGGCTTCCTTGCAGCCGGGACCATCATCGACAACTGCGTCATTATCAACATCGTGATCCCCAGTCCCAGCGGCAGCAGCCTCACAAACCTTCTTCGCATCCATAGACATCATCAGCAGAATTCCAAGTGTGAGTTTTGATGTGGCCATGAGTAGGATATGTATTTGTACTGTAAGTGTGCCTATGTAATTTTTCCTATGAAACACAATATCTGGCCATCCTGGAGGTGGAGGCCATTCTCCCATGAAAATATGCGTCAATCCATCCCTCAATTTCTGTTCAGATCACTGCTTGCAGCCATCCCATACCTATTTTGGTCATATCCCCAAAGATTTTTGACCCAAACCTATGGGTTTTGAACCTGAAATGCTATGGGTTACCGGGTATGAGGGAGTTAACCCATACCCCCTGCTAACCAACTTGGGAAATCCAAATTTCCATGGGGTTTGAGGGAGTATAGGTTATGAGGGCTATGGGTTAAGAGGGAGTCGACTGTAATGAGATGAACGTTGTCAGGAGAGATAGCCTCTTCATTCCGCTTGTTCTTGAGGGACGCCACGTTGCGATGGCCACAGTGCCATGTTTGGTATAGTCAGGGCGACTATCTTCTGGGGACAAGTCAAAGACAAACAGTATGCCAGATGTTCTTCTGGAACTGAGGGCCTACCGTGCTATCTCCACCTGTGTAACGTGGTTGACATGCTTTCAGCAAGGCTTTCTTACAACCTTTGTGCCGAATGATAAGTTGAAGTGTTACAGATATCATCGAGGCTCTCCGTAAGTGAATGAAATGGGATTATCAAAAATCAGCATCCTTACTGATACACCGTCCTGTATGCCTTGCGTTCCGTTGCTAATTAATACCATACTCTATGCAGAAAGACATGAACCTATTCATTCTATATCATGATAGACCTGAACAGTGCCTTTAAAAACAAGGTGCTAATACAGCAGCACATGAACTTCCTGCACACTTAAGGCATGTTGGCTCTCTACACACCTTCTGAATCATTGTTCTCACTTCTTCCTAGTCATGGAACTGCCTTATTCAGTGTTGAACATTGAGTGTCAAATTTCCTCCGTGGAATCCTGATGCTGAAAACTGGACAGGATAGAGATGGACCCCACCAGCAACCACCCTGAGTTGAGCAGAATTGATATGCAACACCTTCTCGGCATCCTTCAGATGAATAGAAAGTGCGACATCAATTAGGGTTATGAACGTCAAATGGATAAAAATGGAACATTTCCACCTTTATTGAGATCTAAGTCCTTCATAACCTGGAGGAAGTATGTGTATGATTTGCCATCAATACAAAAACAGGTTATCTGCGCATGTTCAAATGTGACTATATCCACCCTGTGCTACGTTATGCCTAGGTATCCCTCGCACCACATTAGTGATACTGGTCTATTAGACCACAAGAAAATAGTAGCATATTCAGTTGCGCACAATGCATAACCAGTAACCGACCATCCGGCCTATAGGCTATTCACTTTGAGCTAGATTTGATCTCAGATAGCCCCCGGACAAACACCTTCCTTTGTAAGCCGGTTGCGGTGGGCTACGGACACCCTTTTTCTCCGAAACATCGGTCACCGTGTTATTTCCATCCGTTACGTTGTTAATTGGCATGCGTGAGTGTCATTATTCCTTGAACCAGACAAGTATTCATCCGCCATCCTAAAGACAATTTGCTTTCAGCCTTTGTGTTACGGATATTATCGAGGCCTTCAACAACGAATGGAACATGTGTCAATGGAATTATCCGTCCTATATTTGTTTATCCATCATGATGAACCTGACCGGCGCCAAAGACAAGGCGCTAATCTAAAGGCACAAAAGCATGGCTGCCGGCATGCGTTGTTGCCTTCTTCCCTCACCTCGTCGCTCTCATGGAACACCCTCATTCAACGTTGAGTGCCACATTTCCTCCGTGGGATCCTGATGCTGAAGACTAGATAGGATAGAGATGGACCTTACTGGCAACTACCTTGAATTAAGCCGAATTCCACCTCCCGCTTATCGACATGCGGCACCGTCAGCACCTTGGCCATGGATTGATATACAGGATCGTAAGTGCCGTCCTTTGTTGCCTGATGGAGCTTATGTATCCCTAAATAGAGGTCGATGAAAAACAGTTGAACACAGACGCCCCACCTGTGCCTGGGGACTGTGACCACTCAACGTGTGATGGAGAATGCTGGAAAGGATATCCCCAATCCCGTTTTCCCAACTGGACTCCTCGTCAAGTTAGAAAGTGTAAAATTGGAGATGCCATTAACAACTACGATCGCCGTAAAAAATGCACGATATATAAGCTTGATGTTGATAAGAACGGCATTTTTCATGATGCTGGGAAACTGGAAATGAGGGCCACGGATGGCGAAGGAGTATTGGATGAGCAGTGGGACACTTTTAAAGATGATAAGGTTCGTGCTTTCTGTATCCCTTGAATTTGCGTTGAAAGCAACAATACTACCAAACAGCAAGGCAAGGACGTTCGAGTAAGGGCGCTGTTCGTAGAAAATATGTCGGGGCCTGCCCTGCGGATGTTGGGTGGAAAGTAACTGCGCCTCATCGTTGTACAAAAGAATATCCGAAACTGACCATAAAATATTTAGATACAACATCGAGCCATTCTTTTTCTCCTCATCATTAAATTGGATCCCGTCGCACTTTCAAGAAGACCTAAGAGACGGCGTTGGCGATCGTAAGTTGCATATCTTACATTGTGTCATAAAGTTGTGTCGTTAACTGTTTCAGACATAACGGTCACGCTCCCATTTATACAATCCTTACGTTCCTCCGAAGTGCCTACTGTGGCTCGACATAAACCAGAAAGGACTCTAGCTCATCACTTTCGTCCAGGTCACGACACCATAGGTAAGCTTTATGCCATCCTAAATGTGCAGCTTTATTAAGCAAAAAAAAGTTTCCCAAATCATTGATACCCAAGTCCCACTGGAGCTCCATTCAAGTAAGTAACGATAAACTCTAAAGACAAACTATCGCTACAATCCATTTCGCAGACGGAATATCACTGGTATTGGATTTACTCTCTGTTCATTTGGTACGCAATGTTGCAGAAAATACCATTGTATCTTTCCACGCAAATATCGATCTACCAACGACGAAAGCCGACTATCTTCATGAACGAATCCTATTTGCTGGTACGCCTAGTGATGATCACACCATGGCTTTACCTAATCAATGAATAGGTCAAAGCGTTTACTGGCAGAAGATGCTGGCAACAACAGACGACCCTACGTTCTTGATACTGATTTTCGTGTGGCATGCAATGTACGCATGGGACGAAGCACTTCAGCATCTCTATGGGCATATATGTCATTTGGTTAGTTATTATTACACATTACCCGAGATCTGTCTCAGTTATTCCATACAGGAAACAGAGGTGATTAAGACAGCAGAAATGAAACTCACGGAAGAGCTCCACATTGTTCGCGCGCATCTATTACACTATTCATCTCTGCTGTCTGCATTCGAAAAGATTGTTCAATTCATATTGGATACACCAAATCCTGCCCTCAATCAAACACAGCGTACCAAGGCTGAGGGTTTGCTAAAAAGAGAATGCGAGACTTTATTAGAGGAGATTGAACGCCTAGACGATGAACGCACAATGCAGGAGAGGCGGCTTAAGAATGTCATGGACCTCGTGAGTACTTCAGTCCAATCCGTCGTTTCTTGTTCTCATCATATGTACAGGTATTCAGCAGTGTCAACATTCTTGATAGTAAGGTCATGCAGAAGATGACAGAAGCCGCAGTTAAAGATAGTGCAGGTAAGTTGTTACACTAGCTACTTAGGACGACGTCTTACCCGTAATGTAGCTGTGAGTACTGATACGTGAAGAACACATAAGAATTATTGAACGTTAGTGCAGATGAAACAAATAGCTTATCTCACCATGGTTTACCTTCCCGCGTCATTTATGGCAGTAAGTCTTCTTCGCCGCAGTACGGATGGACTGTAAACTGTTGACATCACAAAGGGTGTATTTGGCATGAACGTGAGGGAGATCGTCCCAGGCACGAATGGAACTCTACCACACTACTTTGAAACCACCTGTGCTCTTACTGCAGCAACAGTGTGGATCATTGTTGCTTTCCAGAGCAGGCATATGTTCGATAGAGACACGCCATTTTGGAAAAGGCTTGGATGGCCGTATTTCCTCACATGGTACATGTATGTCCGGATCAAGCGTCCAGAGGAAATCAGGCAGAGGGAGAGAGATGGATCAATACCGATGTTTGGCGTATTGAAGTGACTGCAAATGCCAAAGCCTAGATTCTTGCATTCACACAGACTGTAATGAACATTTATACCTGCACGCTTGTATACGATTTTGGTTTATATTACGTTGATGTAATCTTCTGTGTAGCTAGACATGTTGTCGTGAATGTTTTCATCAGTTCTTTGTCGTATAGTTTCCAGCCTCAAGGACTTTACAAGTAGTCACAATTTATGCTTATTATTCCTCTCAATCAGTCTAGGTACTGGTCCCCTGAACCAGAATGCTATTCCAAGAGCTTATAGCAACGAGGCTACGCTCACGTTTTTAAGTAGCCACCAATTTAGTTCATCTCGATAAAATCTAAACATACACAATTCCCCCACATTGCATTGAAGGAAGCTTCGATTGCGTAAGGAAAACTAGGTGATGAACGGAGATGAACACCACGATCTTGTTGGAGATTGTCGACTTTAAGATCGCATCGTCCCACGAGTTTCCGATAAGCCTCTACATATTTCGAGATCCGGGTGGCAATGCTGAAGATACACCGAAATGGTTGGGAATCACCAGATCTCAAGCTTCAAGGCCTCAGAGTCCCCGCCCCCCATCCTTCGACTCCCGTGGATATATTGTCTCGTTGGTTTGTCCATGAAAATTCAAGTGATGTTGGCCATGCCTGATCATAAACTAGGAAAGAGGCCTGAACTCACAATACGTTGATCATCTCGCCGTGGCGTAGAGTCGTTTTCGGGCCCATCGCCGTCGGGGTTTTCTGTGCCGTTCACGTTCAAGATCCGAGTCATCATATCCTAACAGAAGAGCGACGAATATAATCGATGTGCCCGCGAAACAATGTAGAATTCATCGAGTTGCCTCTGCCTTGTTGTCTCAAGGATCCGCCAGCCTGGTGACTGTACTTCATGAATGTCATAGAGGAACACAGAAGGCCGGGCTAGAATTATGATGGG